>CAKAOI010051031.1:12470-67789 GCA_916701655.1 Sebastiscus albofasciatus
AGGTGTAACTTTAACTTTCCATAACGAGTCTGTGTAATAGAACATGTGTCATCTTGATCAGAAATGTAGTTCTAAAGATATTATGGTGAGTTGTTGAAATGGTATAAATATGAATGAGACAGCACTTTGCGGCGACAAATGTTACCGTTTTTATTTTACGTACTTTACTGCCTATTTGAACGTCTTCCAGGATCTTGCCTTACGAGAAAAGAAGTAACTGTCAAAAAATCACCTTACTTGTTTAGTGATGTTTTTATGTACCATCTTAAATCCCTAATATCAACGTTTCTGCGCAAATTTAAATATGCCTGGCTGAACACCTGCGTGCCATCCTCTGTTTACCTTTTGTTTTACGTCTCCGGGCTTCTCCTGGAAACCGTGGTAACCCTGTGTTTAACGTCACAGCGCTAGGAATTGTGGGTAAATTCCCTCAAGCAAAGTCTGCAGAAATGCGGACTTACGGAAAGTCTTCATAAAGGGCTCAAAATGTCTGCAAGAGAGCCCCTCAAGGACTTGACGATTTAACAGTGGGGCAGCCCTAAAACCTCAGGGACTTTGCGGGAACACTAGTGCTGGGCCTGGGTCATAAAAACTCTACAACAGGCGGTAACATAAGTTTAACTACCAGTCAGTCTCCTATAAAATGAGAATGGATGCTGATGGTTGGATTGGTCAGATTTAGCTGTTATTTATCTGTCATTCAAGTGTCCCCCCTTCAAACAGAACCTTTCAGACCACCGTCCTCCACTTACTCCTGACTGTGGGCCTCCAGCACATCTGTGACGCTGACGAGCGGAGCTTCAATTTTAAGAATCTTCACCAGCTCTTTGTAAACCGCTCCGGGGTCGGCTTCCAACAGACAGCCGATGGTTCCCATGGTTATGGGCCAGTTGAGCAGTCTGCAGCTCACGAGCACGCAGCAACCGGCGAGAACCTCCTTCTTCTGCAGGCTCACTCTGATGAAACTCTCGTGCACGTAGGCCTTGTTGTAATAGGTCTGCGCGAGGTCCTCGATCTCGCGGTTGACCCGGAGAATCCGACACATGGCTTTCAAACGCTGCAGACCTGTAGAGGTGTAACAAAGGTATTATGAGCAATGAGAGAGTAGTGCGATCACCTGTATGTATAGAACTACGTGACAATATCCACCCTCATAGAGAAGATCTCACCTTTTATCAGGTTCATACACGGCTTTTTGACTGCGGTGGATCGGCTGTAGCTGACTTCTGTAAAAACACACAGAGTCAAGGACAAAAGTCAATGACAAAATGTAAAGGAAGTGTCAGAGGGATGGGGTTATAGCAAAGGATATCAACGCTAACTATCACCACAACACTTTTTGAACAATTCTACATTTTTCTGTGCAACCTGGTGTAGGTGCCACTCATCCGATTCACTTTACACAACTAGCACAGATCATTATTACTGCATTATATATGAAGCGGTAGATGACTCGGTGGTAGACGACTCAGCGCTACCCCACGCAGAGCAGAGTTTTTAAGTTTCCCAGAGCTTTCCGGAACCCTGAGTTCCTGCCAACTGAACCCTCAAGGGTCTTAAAGGTCCCATATTTTACTACGTGCAAAAACTGTTTATAAGAAATGGACGTAGTCACCTTGACGTCACCCATTGGTTTGTGGGCAATGGGTTTGAAGCCTTGGCTTCGGCATTTTGGCCGTCACATTCTTGATTTTTGGCCATTATCATCTTGGATTTTTGCAACCAGAAGTGACACGAGAGGGTAGAGGTAAGTGCCACCGAATAAGACATTTTAAGGCGACCAAAAAGGTTCTAATTAACTTTCATGAACTTGAAACACACTGCGAAAGGGTTAAAGATCTAAGATGAAAACATCTATTTGACTCTAAATGGGACCATAATTTACTAACTGAATCATGCTGTATTGAAGAAGACTTGAAACTAGCAATTGAGGCCATAAACTCATGTTTACAATGTTCACTGAGGTAATAAATCAAATGAGAAGTAGGCTCATTTTCTCATAGACTTCTATACAATCTCACTTCCTTTTTGCAACCAGAGGAGTCGCCCCCTGCTGGCTGTTAGAAAGAATGCGATTCAATGAGGTCGATCTAGATCTACAATAAAACGAGGATGTTGCATACAGTGGTTGTCACCTTAGGGGTCTGAGTGAGTTCAAAGATGACACAGGTGTTTCTCTGAGTGCTTACAGGGTCAAATCAACAAAATGACAAAAAATATATGTATTTTCTCACTCACCTGTAGTGGTGTCTAGCCATGCAGACAGCTCTAGATATATTTGCCCAGGTTTTCAGATATCTGTCTCTAAAATGTCTGTCTCTACTTGTGGGTACAAGCCTGCCATTGGCTTTGCATTTCACACGGCATTCTCCTCCTATTCCGCTATCTATTTTGAAAGGGCATTGTCTCTGCATCCTGGGCTTAGCGCCACCCAAGATGATTGTGACTGAAAGAAATGCAAACAAGCCAGAGCATTTTTCCCCTGTAGCATAATGATAACATGTGGAGCCAGACCTATAGCTCCACAGCACCGAGATAGGTCTGGCAAGACTACCTTCACCATATTAAAATGAAGGTGAATGGGGTTTGTTTATGGTGCTCACAGTATTGAAAGATTATATTCAAAAAATATTTAGTTAAAAAAAAAAAATCTATGGATTTTACAGCTGAGCTAACACAGGCATTGTTTCTGGAAAGACATACTGTTGATTTTATTTGAATGCATATTTATTTTAAAGCTCTGTTTTTGTTCACTAAGTCAGTGCAGTTGTGTGTGTCAATATCCTACAAAATAAAACCATTACAACACAATACAGAACGTGACGAACCCTCAACAGCACAAAGTGAATACAGTGAAGTATGTTCAAGCTGACAAAAAAACAAGAGAATATAAATCACATAAAACAACAACAACAGTCCTCTAGGAGTTGTCTGATGAAGATGGAAAGTTGTCTTTCGAATTTATGACTTCTTCTAGAAAAGCAAGGAAGGAGGATCACATTTTCCTAAAATCTTCATGTTTGTCCTTCATAGCAAACCTGACTCTTTCAAGGTGGAGTGTACCCAATAAGTCTGAAGGTGGTTCTGGTGTTTTCCAGTACTGTGGTAAAATCTTCCTCTACTGTTATGAGGCAATAAGCAACAGTCTTTGTGGTTTCTTCCAAGTGGTTAAAATGATCAATATTGGGCCTGGTTGCACTGCAGTACCAGTACCAGTATTCAGAGTTAAGTCTTGGGAGTAGCATCACCTGCGTAAAACCTTAAAATTGGATAAATTGGCCATTATTTGCTTATTGCAGATATATCATATATGTTGGCCGATAAATAACATTATATTGCAGTATAGAAATGACAAACTCGGCTTGAGATCATTTAGAAACGGTGTCTCCATTACATAGTTTGTCCACCAGAGAGCATTGACAAGTGGATTGCTACATTTTGGTGGAAGTTGCAAAGTTGTAGCATGTATAGCTAATTTGTTATGAATTTTCAAAGTTTTGAACTTTAGGTGTTTGCTGTAGCGCCACCATTAAAGGTCCCATATTATAAAAAAGTGAGATTTTCATGTTTTTTTAATATAAAGCAGGCTTGAGTCCTATATAAATACTGTGAAAGTATCGAAACACTCGATCTACAGAGAAATAAACGTGATGCCGTTGGGCCCAAAAATACTTTTTCCCATAGACTTACATTGGGAAAGAGACGTCTGTAACTCAGAGGATAATTTTCTTTGAGGTGAATCAACTTCCCAGTGAGAACACTCTAATAGCCCTTATTTAAAAAAATAAGTTTTTTAATTTGTAAAACGCACTAATAGCTGAATCCAGAGTTATTTCTCTTCCTCCGTTCATGTGACTGAGACCCAGACCGAGGCTAGAGCGCAAGCTGTGACCGAGTCATGTGACCGAGCGGACGCTACTGCGCATGTACCAGTTGCCCAAGATCCGCCAAGATCCGGGTACTGCTGCTCCCAGCTTTCAAACCGGAAACAGTATGGAGGCTCGTTTGGAAACTTTCTTCTCTTATTTCACAAAAATAGTTCACCGAAATGTGTTTCTGAAAACATTTGAGGCGAGAAATAATCCACGCAGTTTATTTACGTTACGTTATTAACGGTAATTTTAAAAGATTCTCGGGAGTTTCGAGAGGCGGCGAGTCACGTCAGACGCCTGTGATTTACATAAAGTAGACTAGCCCTCAACTTTATGCAAATGAGGAGCGGGTGTTGTGACGCTCCGTTTCTCGAATTGCGACGCCACTCTACCAGAATGCATTGCGCGGCTGCTTACATAGACAATGAATGGGGAGCGTGGAAAGGACGGAGCCTGTAGACACATACCATGAGTGTGTCCCAGTTTATTCTTGGTAGCAGTGTATGTGAATGTCATCAGCTGACAGGAAGTACACATGGACCCAAGCTGTTGCCTAGCAACGCAATGCTGCTGCAATTCTGTTGCAATTCTGTCAAAATGCGCTAAAACGGAGCGTTTCAGACAGAGGGTAAATACAGGCATATTCAGGCTGACAGTATGAGGAAAATTATGAACCTGAAAATGAGCACGATATGGGACCTTTAAGTATTTGTGTGAGGCCTCCGTCTCTCACTGTTCATACCTGAACCTCCGACGTGGACGGGGTCATCGGCCAGCAGTCCTTCTGACACCACGGAGCCGCAGTCCACACACACCAGCTGGACCTGACAGTACAGGTCATCATCCACGATGTTGGAGGAGCCGCAGCCCGGACAGCTCAGACCCGCCCGAGGCATCTCTCACATCAACTACAACAATATAACACTACTAGGTAACAGGTCTGGTCGGTCTGAACACCTGCAGCACACCGGTGGAGCCGACACACGCATGGGGGATAGAAAGTGTAAACAGCCGCTGAACTGAACGGCCAATGAACGTTTACTGTCAACAGGGCGCGTACCGTTAAATGTGCCCGGGTAGATACAAATGTTCCGGTTGTCGATGGTTCCGCTTGGTCCTGACATACAATGTTACAAAAACTGATATTTCTCTAGATATCCTAGATATACTAGAACATTATAATTTTACTTACAGTACATTATGTGAAGACTAGACTAGACAAGTATTTTCAAGACAATCCTACTTTTCTTTTTGAAGAGATGGAATAATACATTTGTAAATACAGGACACTGCATTGATAATGATTTAGGTACATAATTAGAAACTTATGGAAGATGGAACCTGCCCAAATCTAAAATCAATAACTAAATAAAAAAATAAATGAATGAATGAATAAAAAATAAATAAATTACTTGATAAATAAATAAATGATATGCCATTAAATGTTTCAAAAATATGAAAAATAAATGTAGGCATCAATTGATAAAATGTGCCATAAATTGATATTTGTTTTATTTGCTTCTTTGTTTATTTAAATTTGTGTTAATTCCCCTATCAATCTACTCTTCCATTTAATTTTCCCTTTTATTTATTTATCAATTTGTTTTATTTTGGCAGGTTCCATCCTCTAAAGAAACTGTTAAAATTTCTAGTTGATTTGGAGGAAAACTATCATAAGGAAAAATATAGAATATAGGGAATCCCAAATCACACACACAATATGAATCCACCATATTGTTTTTAAAAAACTACACAGAGCGCTAGACTCTATTGATCAGGAATGACAACAAGTCTTTATCTGAACAAGAAAGACATTTATTTTATTTTTCATATCTTAATATCATAACACAGTACAGTAATTCAGTGTACATCATGTTAGTGTAAGCTGAGTAAAGTGCCTTTTAGGGGTTAGTAGAATCATGTAAACTTTGACATTCAGTACAAGAGCAAGAAACATTATCTACATAACTAGTGCATAGTTTGGACAGTAAAATAAGGCTCTTCTTCATACTGGAGAAGTGGAGATATCTCCAGGGGACAGGAAGCTGCATTTTTTTTTTAAACATTAACTACAGTAATTAAGTTTGACATGTTGGCAACATTTGACATTTATCAAAGCAACAACAATTTTATGCTCAACATGAAAATAATCATAACAAATACACAAAAGAGATTGTTTAAACATCAAACATGTACATATTGTAGCAAAGTGTCAAAAGTATTAGAAAAAAGTAGAATATCTTTGTACTTATTAACATCTTTGATTGCAAATTGACATAATCCCCCAATAGAAAAGCTCTTTGCTGAACTTTCAACAGATGTCTTTTACAAAATATATTTAAATTTTAATCATTATTCATTTGCCAGTATGGGGACCTCGAACTGTCCAAACCTTGTAAACCTTAATTTTTCTGTTTCAAAATACAACCAACTGTTCTGTTGTGGTACGGTCAGATTACTGGGTCTAAACTGATTAGGTACAGTGGGGATAAAGTGTCAGCTGTGAATCCACCTAGGCAGCTTTCAGAGAGTTCAGGGACATGAGAATACTTGGTTTCTCTTCCATGACGCGCACAAGCAAGTTGTCGATGTACTGCTCCAGGTGTGATATCTTTTTGTCTCTCTCTGACAGCTGGGCTTCCTGCTTGAGCACCAGAGAGATGAGTTCCTCTTGAGTCAGCTGGGAGTATGGCCCCTTCAGCCCGGTGTCATTTACCTGTGAGGGTAATGACATGTACAGTATGTGCATATTAAAAACACAACGCTCTTAATGGAAGATTCAAATGTTGATGCTATTTAATGAATAAGCATTGACATGTAAACACTTTTATTGGTTCATTTAGAAATAAAAAAATCCTTTAACCACCATAAAAGTTTTGCTTAAAAAGAAAAGAGATACCTTTGTTTTCTCCTGCAGGATTCCTGCGGATTTGTTATCTTTTTCCCCTTGAACGACTGAGACAGACTGCTGCTCCAAAGGATTAAGGGGTTTTACAGGTTGAAGCCTGCGATGACGAGACAAAAAATAAAGATTTAGGCACTGGTTGGATGGGAGTGAAAGGAAATGGGAGTATAGAGTGCTGCAGGAATGAGTCCTAAATCCTGGAAATGAGTTAGCATTTTAGCACTCCCGGTTCCCTCGTCTGGAAGTCAATGGGTTTTCTGAATGGATTTTTAGTTAGATGCCTGAAATAAGGTCTGCGGTTGAGACAAGCTTAAGAGATTTTAACATTTTGTTCTACGATATAAAATACATCAGTAAATATCCCACTTGTGAGTTTTTGAGATTTTATGCGTCTTAAAAAAATGGGGTTGCTAGCAAGTGGCTAAATAAGACTACTAAGACTACTACACTGTACGCCTTTACACCCTCGTTGTGCATTCTTGCATTCATGCGACCGTGGTGTGGTTCATTTATAGCATAACATTAGCTTTTTACTTCTGGCAAATCGCATTTACTCTTCAAAAATCATAAAAGTGGTGTTCATTTGTGAAGATTATCTTGCTGAACAAAACAGTATCGCCTTTCTATGCGATCAGAAAGTAACCTATTTAGCAATCCCTAGTCAAAGAGAATATGATTGTATTAATGCTGCAAGCTCATTCAAGCACACCAACCTTATCAGATAGAACGCAATTAATAATACAAGCAAAGATGAACATGAGTATAAATGATAAATGAAAGTATGAATCATAGAAGGCATGATATTGGGAGCTAGTGGTGTGTGTGATCTATAATATATGAAGAGATGGATGAGTTCTAGAAATATTCTGGTGAGGATGTGAATCGTCTCACCTGCGTGTAGCTACAGGAGGCACCTCCTTCTTCCCACCTGCCTCCTCTGCAGCTCTCTGCACCACCACAGGCTCGGACTCTTGTAGTGGAGACTCCTGGACGTGCACGGCCTCCGACTTGGGGTCACATGCGTGAGTCACGCTGTTATCAGTCACACCTTCATCATCTGTAACATGGTCTCCTTCAGTGTTTTGGTTAATCAAAGTGCTCGACGTGGCGGCTTTCTTTACAGGAAGTGGGGGAGCGCGGGCCTTTGAGGATTTGATTTTTGTTTGAGAGGTGTCATCTTTATCAGCAGCTTGTGTTGGATTTTCGTCTTCGTCGTCATCAAAAGGATTCAAGCCATAAACTATCGGGACTTGTTTCGCCTCGGGGCCACGTTCACAGGAAACGTTGCCACCAGAAGACGGGGCTGTTTTGTGTTCAGATGACGGCGCTTCATCCACAGAGCGAGGTCTGGACGGAGCAGGGCGTTTACTGGGTTTGGCTCCATTTGTTTCTTTGGTGGCACTGCTTTGCGTCAAGCTCTGGGTGTTCTTTGTATCTGTGGGGGACCTACTCAGAGGAGCGATCATTTGCACAGAGCGCTGAGGGGGAACGCTGACGGTTTTGACGTCTTTGTCTTTATTCTTCTTGTTGATTTGTGCCAGATGTCGAATCGATCCGTCCTGACTCTGTTTCTCTGCTTGATCCCTTCCTGGAGGCTGAGGAGCCAGTCGTCTCTCCCGTTGAGTACCACTGGGATCATTTTCATCACTGGTAACGGGCTGGTTTCCCAACGATGACGCAGCCGGTTGAACCCTGGAAATGAGACACAGACTACATGACATTTCAGCATATTTAAGCATTCAATTAAAAGGAGTCTCATAGGGAAGACAAAATACGCCGTTTCTAGGATGTTGAGAATCAAATTAAATATAGCAAAAGTAGAGAACAAACAAAGGAGAACACTGAATGTTCATTTGAAAAATCAGTATATTGTAAAGGCAATGCAATTTAGAAAGATGTAGTGATATAATAAAGGATAAAAGCTGTTAACACCAAGCAAATCTCATCCTGAGATCTCCGTGAAATATTATTACCCGCTGTTTCAAGTCACTTTCACTCCCTGTTCATATGACACCTGCTTTAATGAGGTAAGACTGTGCAATGAGCCCCCAATCTCAGTTGACATGTTCATGCAAGTTTCATGACGGTGTCAGCTTGAGGTTGCGTTTAATAGAGAAGTGCTGAGAAGAACTGCTGCTGTGTTGTTGTGACTGACTGAAAAACAGAAGATGAATTCAGATAACATTTTCTGCACATGTACATGACCGACTATATATCGTTTTCATCAGCTATTCAAATTTAGTTTCACTACTTCCTCTGCCATTGTGGTCCCTGTTCTGTTACTGATAACTAAGGCAGGTTAAAGGGATAGTTCAGGTGTTTTAAAGTGGGGTTGTATGAGGTACTTATCCATAGTCAGTGTATTATCTACAGGAGATGACGGTCGGCACGCCCCCAAGTTTGGAGAAGCAGACAGGAGTTACCGCACAGAACCAAAGCAATGTATTGCTGTGGACGGGGACGGCAGCAAAACGTATTTTAGCCACCTAAAAAAACAACATCAGTTTAAGTGTACGCTATAATTGGAATATTTTCACTGTTTTACCTTGCCGTCAGACAGCCCTTTCCGACAGGGAACCTCTGTAATTTTACCCTGCAGAACACAGGGGTTGCTGGTGTACCGCTGCCTTGATCGCAACTGCTGTGTTCTGTGAGGTAAAATGACCGTTTTTCCAATACAGTCTGATGGTTTTGGCGAGAGCATAGATAACGGCTTTAGTTCCCCGTCGGAAACATGGACTGCATCGCCGTCTCATGGCAAGATAAAGGGGTGAAAATATTCTAAATATAGTATACACTTAAACTGATATTGTCTTTTAGGTGTCTAAAATGCTTTTTACTGCTGTCCTCGTTCACAGCAGTAATAATTCTAATTTTCAATCAGTACATTGCTTTGCTCCCGTGCTGGTACTCCTGCCTGCTTCTCCAAACTGGGGGCGTTCTGACCGTCATCTACTGTAGGTAATACACTGACTATGGATAAGTACCTCATACAACCCCACTTCAAAACACCCAAACTATCTCTTTAACTCAACTCATGGTTTCATGTAAATTCTAACCTTTGCCGGGCAGATGACACCTTGGCCGTGCTGCCGTCGGGTCCAACAGATGAGTCAGGAATCTCCTCAAACGGATTATTTGAGAAGTTTTCATCAAACGGGTTAGTAGAAGTGACTTCTGCAGGGTTCTCCACGGACACTTTCTTCCCTGCAGCTTTGAGTTTGGTTTCCTTCTTCTTCTGTTCTTCTGCTTCCCTCTTTAACTTCTCTTTCTCCAGCTTCCTGGCCTCCTCTTCCTTCCTCTCCTTTTCAACTTTCTCCTCCCTCATAATCCTCTCTTTCTCCAGCTTCCTGGCCTCCTCTTCCTTCCTCTCCTTTTCAACTTTCTCCTCCCTCATAATCCTCTCTTTCTCCAACTTCCTGGCCTCCTTTTCCTTCCTCTCCTTTTCAGCTTTCTCCTCCATCCTAATCCTCTCCTCTTCCTCCCGTTTCATTTTCTCCTCTTCCTCAATCCTTCTCCTCTCTTGTTCCTGTTGTCTCATTTTTTCTTCTACCAATCTCTCTTCTTTTTCCTTCCTTGCCCTCTCCTCTTCCTCTCGTCTCCTCTCCTGCTCTTTCCTAATCATTTCCTCTTCCTCCCTTTGCTTTCTTTCCTCTTCCTCAATTCTCCTCCTTTCTTGTTCTTCTAGTATCCTCTTTTCCTCTGCCAACTGCCTCCTAACTCTCTCCTCTTCCTCTTCTTTCCTCCTCTCTTCCTCCACCCTTATCCTTTCCTCTTCCTCCCGTCTAATCTTCTCTTCTGCCTCAATCCTGTTCCTTTCTTCCTCCTCTAGTTTCCTCTTTTCCTCACGCTCCTCTTCTTGTCTTCTCATCATGTCCTCTTCTTCTCGTCTCCTCCTCTCTTCTTCACCCCTCTCCTCCTCCCTCCTGATCCTCTCCTCTTCCTCCTTTTTAACTTTCTCTTCTTCAATCCTCCTTCCTTCTTCCAGTCTCCTCTTTTCCTCTGCTAACTTATGCTCTTCTTCTTGTCTCCTCCTCTCTTCCTCAGCCTTCTCCTCCTCCATCCTAATCCTTTCTTCTTCCTCCCTTTGCCTCCTTTCTTGTTCCTCAAGCCTCCTCTTTCCTGCTAACTTACCCTCCTCTTCTTGTCTCCTTGCCCTCTCCTCTTCTTCTTGTCTCCTCCTCTCTTCCTCAGCCTTCTCCTCCTCCATCCTAATCCTTTCTTCTTCCTCCCTTTGCCTCCTTTCTTGTTCCTCAAGCCTCCTCTTTCCTGCTAACTTACCCTCCTCTTCTTGTCTCCTTGCCCTCTCCTCTTCTTCTTGTCTCCTCCTCTCTTCCTCAGCCTTCTCCTCCTCCATCCTAATCCTTTCTTCTTCCTCCCTTTGCCTCCTTTCTTGTTCCTCAAGCCTCCTCTTTCCTGCTAACTTACCCTCCTCTTCTTGTCTCCTTGCCCTCTCCTCTTCTTCTTGTCTCCTCCTCTCTTCCTCAGCCTTCTCCTCCTCCATCCTAATCCTTTCTTCTTCCTCCCTTTGCCTCCTTTCTTGTTCCTCAAGCCTCCTCTTTCCTGCTAACTTACCCTCCTCTTCTTGTCTCCTTGCCCTCTCCTCTTCTTCTTGTCTCCTCCTCTCTTCCTCAGCCTTCTCCTCCTCCATCCTAATCCTTTCTTCTTCCTCCCTTTGCCTCCTTTCTTGTTCCTCAAGCCTCCTCTTTCCTGCTAACTTACCCTCCTCTTCTTGTCTCCTTGCCCTCTCCTCTTCTTCTTGTCTCCTCCTCTCTTCCTCAGCCTTCTCCTCCTCCATCCTAATCCTTTCTTCTTCCTCCCTTTGCCTCCTTTCTTGTTCCTCAAGCCTCCTCTTTCCTGCTAACTTACCCTCCTCTTCTTGTCTCCTTGCCCTCTCCTCTTCTTCTTGTCTCCTCCTCTCTTCCTCAGCCTTCTCCTCCTCCATCCTAATCCTTTCTTCTTCCTCCCTTTGCCTCCTTTCTTGTTCCTCAAGCCTCCTCTTTCCTGCTAACTTACCCTCCTCTTCTTGTCTCCTTGCCCTCTCCTCTTCTTCTTGTCTCCTCCTCTCTTCCTCAGCCTTCTCCTCCTCCATCCTAATCCTTTCCTCTTCCTCCTTTCGCCTCCTTTCTTGTTCCTCAAGCATCCTCTTTCCTGCTAACTTACCCTCCTCGTCTTGTCTCCTCGCCCTCTCCTCTTCCTCTTGTCTTCTCCTCTCTTCCTCAGCCCTCTCTTCCTCCATCCTAATCCTTTCCTCCTCTCTTTGCCTCCTTTCTTGTTCTTCAAACCTTCTCTTTTCCTCACGCTCCTCTTCTTCTCTCCTTATCTTCTCCTCTTCCTCTTGTCTTCTCCTCTCTTCCTCAACCTTCTCCTCCTCCCTCCTAATCCTCTCCTCTTCTTCCTTTCTAACTCTCTCTTCTTCAGTCCTTCTTTCTTCTTCCTCTTGTCTCCTCTTTAAAGCTGCTAATCTTTCACGCTCTTCTTCTCTCCTTACCCTCTCCTCTTCCTCTTGTTGCCTTCTCTCTTCCTCCTCCATCCTAATCCTTTCCCCTTCCTCCCTTTTAACTCTCTCTTCTTCAGTCCTCCTTCGTTCTTCTTCCTCTTGTCTCCTCTTCTCCTCAGCCAACCTCTCGAGCTCTTCTTCTTGTTTCCTAACCCTCTCCTCTTCCTCTTCTTTTCTCCTCCTCTCCTCTTCCTCTTCTTTTCTCCTCCTCTCCTCCTCCATTCTAATCTTTTCCTCTTCCTCCCTTCTTAGTTCAGCACCCACATCCTCTTGTGTGTTTTGTACTTCTTCTTCTTCCTCCTCCTCCGTCCAGGGTGAATACTGCCTCATCGCCCTCAGTGAGTCAACAGATGGAGGAGAGCTTTCGGGGACGTCCTCCATGGATCCGTGGCCTGAACTGGCCAGACTGAAGTTGGAGCCGATGCGAGAGGACCGGGGCGGCGGCTCTTCACAGTATACGTGACTGCCATTGATGCACAAGTTACTCGGTTCGGCAGCGCCTTGTTTTTGTTGACCAGAGGAGGACTCTTTGCTGTCCGAGCTGCCTGAACGTTTATGTTTGAGGAACTTGAACTTCTTTTTACCTGGAAGTACATGGGGAAGTTAACATAACACATATTTAATGACAGAGGACAGGAGAAAATGAATGAAATAATGGTGATGGAGTAAATTAAAAACTCCCGACCTTCAGAGGAATCCACATTTAGACCAGACGACTGGCTGCCGCTCAGCGAGGAGTTCTTCCCAGGCAGGATAGACATGGACTGAGACATGTTCTTCTGCAGGTTAGACTTGGGAGAAAACAAAGACTTCATCTTATGCTTCTTCTTTTTCTCGCCCTTGACCGCGGCTACCTCGCCGTCCTGGTTCCCCTCCTCCTCGCTGTCCGTCAGAACCTGGGCGAAGGACGGCACCACGTTAGACGTGGTGTCAGATTCCTTTTTCTTGCCACGAACTTTGTCCTTGAACTTGCCCAGGCGAGATTTGGATTTTCCAGCAGCGGAGAGGTCAAACATGCTGGCGGTCATGTTGTTTCTCATGAACTGGATGTCCACAAGCACCTCTCCTCTGTCTTTGTCCGCCTTGCCACTCTTGTCCAGCAACTTGAACCATCTGTTAAAGAGAGGCAACTTATTAGAATAACAGTTTGTGAATGCATTTTAACAGATACATAATCACCAAATGTCTGATTTAAAAATAAAGAGCACATTGTATTTACATTATTCTGGATGTCATTTACTTCTTGTTTCAGTGTTGGCTCTCTAAGTTTAAAAAACATTCTTAAACCTGCAGTAACTGATTTTTTTGGCCACTTGAGGGCAGTGGAAATGAGACATAGTCAACTTTTAAGATGATATGGCAAACATGTACACTCCAGCCAGTGGCACACTCAAGCAGTCTGAGGGGCAGGGGCAGAAAAAATTAAAAGGGCACCAGCGTGCAGAAAGTCTTCTAGCATGTAGAGCTGCCTATATGGCACTGCATCATGTTTTATCCATTTTAAGGCCACCCTGGAGGGCACTTTATCACATTTTCTCCATTTAAGGGAACACAAGAGGGCACATCATCATGTTTTCTCCACTGGAAGGGCACTCAAGAGGGCACAGGGCACCCTAGAGTGCACAACATCATATTTTCTACACTGGAATGGGACCCTAGAGGGCAGATGGGCATCCTAGAGGGCACTACATCATGTGTTTTCATTTAAGGGCACCCGAGAGGGAAAATTATCATGGTATATCTACTGTACCATAGGGGCATCAAAAAGGCACTTTTTTTCAGATACAGAGCAACATTATCATTCATTTAGAGTTGAGTTTGTGTCCCCTTGATGAATGTAAGTCCATTATTCACTCGCTTTTTAGCTGTGCTTTTGGTCTCCTGAGAGTTGGCACATTATCTGCTAGCAGGTAGTGTAAAGTACAAAGGCTAAAGGTTTTTAGAGCTTAGAAGCTGAAAAAAGCTGCCTGCTGCATCTGAAAATGACACTGTGAGAGCTGTGAGATTGAACCAAAAAAAAGAAAAGTTGCAGGACGGATAGCTAAACAATGAGCTGAAACTCTGTAAAGCCTGAAAATGAATGTCTATTTACAGAGCATTGTTTCCCTATACAGATTATTCACCATAATGTAATCTACTGAATGGCTTAAAGGAATCATAAACGCTAAAAGACTGAGAATCGTGCGTTGATGTTTAGTCCTCATCGGCTTCTTTATGGAAACTATGATCCATCCCGAAGCAAAATGGGAGAGTGACTCAGCAGCCACTTGAATGTTTTTGGAAAGTCTGTGAGTCTCTGAGCACAACCAGCAAACTGACCATGAAGGAAAGTTTTTAAAAATAATAATAATAATACTGTTCTGCCTGTGGCAGCCTCTAATGTGGGGGCGTTATGAATGCTTGCACTGTGTATGCTTTTTTTCTCCATCGGCCTTTATGAATGTTGTCTGCTGTTTCCTTTTCCTCCAATGTATCCAATAATCCTAATAAAAGGTACTACTTAAGACCTTGGATCAGACGTGTAGTGTAGCAGGCTCTCTGAAAGCTTGTGACCCACAATGCCTTGGAGACATATGTCACGCTCGACCTTATGCATACTGCACGTTCCCAGACATCTAAACCTGCAGACGGTCAATAAACCAGTCGGCCGCTTGAAGGGGGAGTTTTTTGTCCAACAAATTTAGTCTCTGCTCCTCATAAAACTTGTCACAGGAAACTAATGTGCTATAAACCTTATCACCCTTTACACAACCACCACATTTAGATGTAGCTTGACAATCAAATACCATCAGGAACCCAACATAAACACTAGATGCAACCTCAAAACGTGCAACATAAAAAGTAAGTCTTGTAATAACATGTAGAAACGCCCAAACCAATTCAGTGAGGCATCCACTGAGACATGGTTGTGTCAACTTCTGCACCTGCGTCACGGCCCAGTACTGACAGAAGGGTCTCAGAATAAGCAGAACACTTTTTAACAGAACAACGAAAAAGGAGCAGTCAGCAGAAAAAAAGTGCCCATCAGGCAGAAATCTGAGGTCAGCTTACCACTGAACAAACAACTCCAACTGAAATCTGGATTCCTGGGGAAATGAGGAAATGAGGAAGGGGCCTTGGGTGCATTTCTGTGTGTCTGTGTCTGTGTGTGTGTGGATGGGTGTGCGCGCGAGAAAACGGTCTCTTCTTGCAATGTGGAAAAAAAGAAAATCAACAGATTTGGTTAAAAAAAAAGTGGTTTTAAAAACAGAAAAAAAGCATTACATGATATTGTGATCACGTAACATCTTTTGGGTTTGTGTGTTTATGTGACCCAACAGTATCTTCCTCTAAGTGGTACTGAATCAGATATGTTCTGCTTTCACCCTCCTCCCTCAGCAATGCTTCAGATGTGTTGCACAAACAAATTAAGGAGGAAAACGTCCTTCCTGGAAGTTGCCAAATGGGTGAGACTGCAGCCACAGCTCCCCTGCCTCCCATACTGCTGATGAGTAACGGGATGTGATCTGCACATTTCAAGGCATCGACATTATGAAATATTCCACTGAGGGACTTCTTCACGATGCCCCTAGTGAACGTCCTTCAACAAAACACTGCTAGATATTACATTTATTCATCATGCAAATGTAGACAGTGGTCTGCAGCTGTTATGTTCTTCTTACTCCTACACTCACTTTTAGCTCTGTTTTTGGTCTCCACCAACACCTGAGGGGAATATCTGGCTATTCGGCTGCTAAATGCTCCACTATGCTCACCAGCTGGTTGCTATCTGTTCTTCCTCCAATGTCTATTTGCTGTGGGGTGAGACTGTAGCAAATACAGATGGTTTTAGAGCTACCTGCTGTGGCTAAAAAAAGATGATGATGGAGGGGAGAGCATGGACCAAAACAGTGAAAGTGCAGACCTTAAATCCAAAACAATGAGCTGAAAGATGTTTTAAAGCTCTGTAGAATTGGGTAATAATTCTAAGGTGGGTTCATCATTACAAATAGTCAGCGATCTACTGTTAATAAAAAATAATGATGATTATAGCCTCTTTAAAAAGGACTTTGCTTCCATTTTGGCTCAAAAGTGTCAAAGCTTATTCTTGACCCTGGTAGATAGTCTGAAGCTTTCAATATTGTCATCACTGATAATTCCTCCTCATTTCAGCGCCATTTCAAGAGAGGCCTTAATCACCTTAATCCATTTTTAAGGGCTCTTCAAATTGAAATTTTAACATTCCATGCCAACTGCACAATCTCTCTTTGAAACTCAAATTTGACTCTATAATGCTTCATAGACCTGAGAGGAACTGCAGAGTCTGGTATTAACTATGAGGAACCCCTTTCACATACAAATAGTCATGTGATCCATATAAAAATATTTATTATAGCACATTCTAGTTATGCGTTTTTCTTTTATTAATGAGTCTGGAAAACTAAAAAAACACTATTTTGTACATATAATAGTATAGTATAACCTAGTGTAGTATTAGTATTTCATATTAGTATGCTATACTGTACCATAGTATAGCACAATATTAGTATATTGTGCAAGTAGTATGGTAAAATATTAGTATAGTATTAATGTAATTAATAAAGCACTGTATGATTTACAGTACTACAGTCTGATATAGTAAAACACAGTATATAGAAGGGTGGTATAGAGTATAGTACAGGGAATATTATGGTAAAGCACTGTATGCTTTACTGTACTATAGTATAGTAGTATTAGTAATTGGGTTATTTTTAACACAGCAATTTTTAGAGTATAGTATTAGTATAGCATAGTATACTATCAGTGTATCTTACTTATTGGCATGTAGCCTACTACAGCAGCCTATAGCACACTAAACTGTACTATACTAACACTGTACTATACTATAGCATACAATATACTATAAAAACACTATGTCCTGTGTATACTATACTGAAATGAACAGTACAATCACAACCCTGACCTTTGAACTACTGTACTTTGCTTGCTGATACCGACAGATAACACAAACACAAATACATCCTACATGAAATAAAAAAGAGAAGAAGTAAGCTAGTTCAGTTTAAAGAGAAGGGAAGTTGTGAAAGTGTTTGGGCGTTAGCTGGATGCGGTAGTAAGCAGCAGTGTGCAGGAGGAGGACTTAAAAGTGGCTTTCACTTAACAGTGCCTGGATGATGATAATAATAATGAAGATGATGATGCCCTTAAACTCAGTAATCTCCCACCCCCCTGTGAAGAAAGTGTTCTGCTCAGCTGCACAGACCGAACTACAGCAGGATAACGCATGACTCAACATTTTGTAAATGTATTCTACAATCTGCACACACACATCCTTCCTTGTGAAGCCTGAACTACTGATAAGACAATGCGTGCCTCAAGCCTTTCTTATCACAGAGCACACAGCTGTGCGAGTGGGAGAAGAGCTGATAGAGTAAAAACACTCAACAGAGACAACGTCCAGGGACTAAAACTGTCCAGAGCTCACTGTATCCACGAGTCAGAGAAGCCACGGTGAAAGCCTGTGCAAAGGAACCAGAGTGGAACCGACAAAATTCCCTTTACAAACAAGATCAATCGCAATACACGCTATGTCAAGGACAGATGAACTTACAGTGAAGCGGTTTCAAATGGCAAAATGCTGGACGGATACTGTGAGACATGCCTTATTGCAGGTTTCTTTATATCTTTACACTAGGTGGTATGAATGTTTTTTTCTGGGGTCCTTTTTTCTGGATCCAGGCTTAACAGTGAAGGTGCTCTCAGGCCTGACAGTAAAGGCACTACAATAAATGTCATTCAGCTGGTCAGTAGCCTCATAGAGAGCTGCAGGAATGAGTCCTAAAACACGGAAATGAGTTCGCGTTTTAGCACTCCCGGTTCCCTCGTCTGGAAGTCAATGGGTTTTCTGAATGGGTTTTGAAGTTAGATGCCTGAAATAAGGTCTGTGGTTAACACAAGCTTAAGAGATTTTAACGTTTTGCTCTACGATATAAAATATGTGAATTGTGAGATTTTATGCATCTTAAAAAAAGGCGGTTGCTAACAAGTGGCTAAATGAGACTACTAAACGTCATCACGCCGACTCGTCTGCCTTTACATACTCACGCTCATAGCATTTATAGCCTAATGTTAGCTTCTTACTTCTGAGCGATTGCATTCAAACATGAAACATCAGGAAAAAAAAGGTGTTTGTGAAGATTATCTTGCTGAACAAAACATGTAAGTATCATAAATGTTTGTTTACCACAGAGCTTATTTTCTGCAATACTAGAACATGTTTACATGCTGTACTGTTCAAAATACCCTTTATTTTCCTCATACAGTCAGCCTGAATATGCCTGTATTAAGACTCTGTCTGAAACGCTCCGTTTTAGTGCATTTTGGCGGAATTGCAACGGAATTGCGTTGCTAGGCAACAGCTTGGGTCCATGTGTACTTCCTGTCAGCTGATGACATTCACATACACTGCAACCAGGAATAAACTGGGACACATTTAGAATGTTTATGTTTAAAATTGTGTCAAGGGTTTAAATATTGTATATTCGTGACATCACAAATGGGCAGAAATCCTGACAGCTTGTTTCAAATGGAGAGTTTCTGAATGCGGGCTGTGTGTATTTCCCTGCGGATTGAGTGTTTCGATACTTTCAAAGTATTTATATAGGACTTAAGCCTGCTTTATAATAAAAAAAACATGACAATTGAACTTTTTTATAATATGGGACCTTTAAGGGAATCAGTGCGATGCTAACTTCCTGGTTGGCCTATAAAAATATGTCATCCCTGGAGCACTCTGTTGATGTGAATGTTATAATGCCCTTGTAGTTGATAGTATTTAAGTTAGCCTTTTTCACAGAAAGAGCAAGAAAAGCACAGGTATAAACAATAAAAAAGTGATTTTTATAAAAGAAAAATACCTACTATGTTCCAGTAACTAAATAAGTTTCTATCCATTCTGTTCATTCCCACCTGTGCTGTCTAAATGTTCCTGATGACTTTTACTAACAGCAGTGCCTTCTTTAGTGAGCAACACATGTTCAAAAAAAGTGTAATGCACCATGTACCTCAAACAGTAGAGCTGTTGTACTGGCAGCTCGTGCAACATGTTTGTGTGTTGGAAGTCAGTACAGACACAGTAGTCTTCCTCAGAAAAACTGACCTCGCTAGACCGTCTCTGTTGCCGTCACTGTTTGCTTTTCATAGATAAAAACAGTCAGGAATGTGAGGCCAAAGCTGGATTTAAGCTTCAGAGTCAAGGTGCATTCACACAGCCCACAGAGGACTAGAGAAAGATCAACAGAAACACATGTTGAGCATTTACTCAAGCCTGCAGAAGCTTGTTTGCTGATTATACAAAAAAATATATATTCAGGGTAAGAAATCCTCATAAATATGCATGTATAAAAACACAAATATCTGCGAAAATGGAAACAAATATCTGATTTTTTTAAAAAAGAGCAGATGTAATCAGAGATACAGAAACCCAAAACCATGCATGATTTAACATGCAGCAGCGTACAGCCAGGTGGAGTTAAGCCCAGCATGCTGAGAGCTGGACAACAGCCCAACCCGAGAGAAGCAGGCAGAATGGTATGAAAAGTTATTTGTGGCCGAATGCATTTTAAAGAGCTCATTTCACGCTCTCAGATCTGATTTAAATATGGATTTTTCACTGTGACGGTCACAAGAAACCCCTTGAAGCTGGGTTGACTGCTTGCTGTTTTATAAGAGGTTTGCCATAATATGAGCAGACAGAAAATCTATATTGTTTTGTAATGAACAAAACATCAAATCTGGCCTCGCTATAGACTACATTACAATTCATGCAATGACCCCAAGACTTCAGACAGAGCAGACAGACCCAAATGGCATCAAACAACCCTGGAGAAGATGGAAGAAGGAAGTGTGTGTTTATGCATTTAAGCTGGTATGCAGTCTGCTTTTGTATAATACCGGTCACACGGCGGGGGACTAAAATACTCAACACACTTTCCATTCTTACTGAATTATGGCTGACGGGTGTTGTATTTCAATCTCTAACAAGGATATCTTGAAATAAAATGTTAAACCTTTTCTTTGCCCAACTGTAGAGCGCTTAAATGAGCAGGCATAATATTACAGTACCAACCAGTAAGGCCTGTAAAACCTGATCACTGCAGTGTAATGACAATCTGAATGCTTCATGTTTTATCTCAGCATCTTTACAAAAATGTGCTTCATTGGGCACAGCAAGGTGAAGTCTGGGTCTTTTTTTGGGGGGGAGGGGTGGGGAATCTGTCTGTTGTTGACGGGTTCAGTCAATGAAAGAGTGAATCCTTTGAGTCGCGCCTTTCGCCTGAGTAAGTAATGCTGATTGGCATCCTTGAAGGCTGCTGCCAGGGGAACAAATCCCTTAAGCTGCACCGGAGCGAGTGGGCAACATTCATAAGCAGGTCTGTGTAGTGATGCATGGCTGTGTGTGCTGAAATACCTCACCTCAGTGGGGAAAAAAAGTGCAAATATCACAGAGGGAAGTCACTTCCAAAGACTCTTTTCAATGCACAGATTAAGGCAAATGTATTCATATGGTGACACTTATCTACAGCTTTTTACAGATGCTGCATAATTTTATTATTATAATAAAAAGACATATGTTGTAATTATTGAGGATTTAGCCTAATAGGGATTATGGAGTTTTGTCCCGTAAAACCACAAAGCTGCAGTGTGACCGGCAGAACACAGCAGCCAGGTTTTGTTCCCCCTGTGACGCAGATGGAAATCAAAGTTACTCTGTTTTTATTTCACCTCCCATGATTTCCTCATTTACATGCAGCTAAAAAATAAAAGCCAAGAGTAACATCTGCCCAAAACTTACATATTACACAGAATACACAGTCTTGTATTCAGAGGACTGGGTTAAAACTACAAGACACAGTACTGTTTGATGCCCAGACTCCTTCAAAATACAGTGATCATGTGGGTTATATTTTAAAGGAGGAACACTTTTTCTTTTGACTGGTCTCTCCTCAGGCTGCTGCAGAGGCTTTTGAATACTCAAAGAAACTTCAACAGAATCATTTCTTTTGAACCAGCAGACTAATAGGGGACAAGCTCTATGATGAATTGGAGTTTATGTTATTTGTTTGGTTGAGACTTAAAGACTATTAGTCAATTAATTGATACATTTATTGACAGAAATGTCTCAGTAACAGTTCCAGTTTCTTAATTGTGATTATTTCTGGTTTTCTGAGTCTTCTATGATGATAAACTAAATAATTTTGGGTTTTGGTCAAACAAAACAAGAAATGTTTGTAGAGCTGCAAAGATTAATCAATCAGTTGTAGGGCTGTGTATTGGCAAGAATCTGGCGATACGATATGTATCACGATACAGGGTTACGATATTTGCGATACTGTAAGTAAGGCGATATATTGCAATTATTTTATCTAATTTAAACTACTTTCAGAGGGCAAATACACTGAGAGGGCGCATCTCTTTGCAAATTAAATAAATATTGACTTAACTGTAAACTATTAATGAAGATATTTTCTTACACCCCTAATTAGTTGGCAACTATTAAATTAATCAGCAATTATTTTGATATTTGATTAATCGGTTTGAATATTTTCTTACAGACAAAAAGGTCAAAAATCTCTGCTTCCAGCTTCTAAAATGTGAGTATTTTCTGTTTTTTTTTTTACTCCTCTATGACCGAAAACTGAATATCTTTGAGTTGTGAACAAAACGACATTTCAGGACGTCATCTTGGACTTTGGGAAACACTGGTTTCACGTTTTTCACCATTTTCTGACATTTTATACACCAAACTAATCGATTAATTGAGAAAACAAGCGACAGATTAATCGACAATGAAAATAATCTCGTTAGCTGCATCCCTGGTTATTTGTTTAGGTGGAGACTTATAGACGTAGCCAATTAGTTGATTAATTGATTGAAAATGTTTCAGCAACTGGTTACAGCTTCTTAAATGTGAATATTTTCTGGTTTCTTTACTCCTCTATGACAGTAAACTGAATATATTTGAGATGTGGACAAAACAAGATATTTGAGGACGTCATCTTGGGCTTTAGGAAATACTGATTTCACATTTTTCACCATTTTCTGACATTTTATAGACCAATCGATTAATTGAGAAAACAAGCGACAGATTAATCAACAATGAAAATAATCTTGTTAGTTGCATCCCTGGTTATTTGTTTGGTAGAGGTTTATAGATGTAGCCAATTAGTCGATTAATTGATTAGTTGATTGAAAATGTTTCAGCAACTGGTTACAGTTTCTTAAATGTGATTATTTCTGGTTTACTTTATGTGATCAACCAAATACAGCCTACAGGTTATTTGGGTTTTGGTAGAAACAAAACAAGAAATGTTTGGACTTTATGGGGTCTTGTGATAGGTTGTTTGGCTATACTTGCTGACATGGACCACACAATTAATCGAGTCTGTCGATTAATCGATTATTCAACTAATGCTCCTCTCTGTATTCCTGCTGTGTGACTGTGTGCACTCACTCGGTCTTGTTGCGGGTGGTGTCCTCGCTGAGCTGCAGCAGGTTGATGACAGCCTGTCCCAGCAGCTTGTCTGGACCCACCAGGGCCCGGTGCAGGACGTGGACATGCAGCGTGTCTTTTCCTCCTCCTCCTCCGTGTTGCAGCAGCATCGGCGGCAGGTCGAAGCTGGCCTCCTCTTTCCACACCGGAGCAACACTCTTCTCCGCCACCGAGGTCTGGAACTTCTCCTTGCCCACCTGCATCACCGCGTACGCATCGTTGGTGCCGCTCTTGCCCTTTATCCGGAGGCCTCTGGCTTGTTGCACCGTTACCTGGACGCTGCTGGGACACCACTGCTGCTCCGACAGAGAAGACATCATGATGACTGGATTACACAAATTTAAATCCCAAAACACAAGGCGGTGGAGTCTACCATCGGTTGAGACACACTAAAACAGAAGAGGAAAAGTTTTCACATGAGCTCCTGCAGAAGTTGAGGAAACAGCTGATTGGGCGTGGTTACACCGAGAGGAGTCGTCCTCTGGTCCTCCTCTGGTCCTCCTTGGTTAACAGGAGACACTCCCACCAGATTAACAGATTACCTGAGACGAATCTGACACGCTGTTTAGCCCGTTCAGACACCACAACAAGCATTTACTGGAGAACAGCAGGCCACACCTGATCCTTGTTGACACCTGTCACAGAGCATCAGCATCACATCAACTGCATTCAAATGAGGACAAGACTGGTTGATTGATAAGGGTATACTCACTTAAATCGATAGTCCCTTCATTATGCAAATGTTAGTATATTCTGTAATGATTCATAGTCACAGTTCCATCTGCTCCTTTAATTCTGATCTAGGTCTGAAAACATGATACTTCTGCTCTAGTTGAGGACAGGTTACCTGACTGTGACAGCTGATATGGCTTCATGTGGTTGGATTCAGTTTCACATGCAGCTCCAGTTTGAATCTTTATCAGCGGCATCTGTATGGATTTCAGAAGGATTGAATGCTCTAAAATACCCTGAATGTGTTTTTTGTTTTTTTTCTCTGTTTTAGGCCCATAATGGACTAGCCACCTGATTCCCTGCATTTACCCTCAATGCATGCTGGGATAAACCCTCAATTCCCATTAGTCTACCTATTCAGCCAGGCCTTTCATTAAGAATGGTTATTATTTTATTCACTTATTTTATTGTATTTAAGTTTTAAAATTTGTATTCTATTTTATTAATCACTAATTTCAATGTATTTAAGTTTTAAAAGATTATTCTATTTTAATGTTATTTTATTAATCACTTAATTTATTGTATTTAAGTTGTAAAATTGTATTCTATTTTAATGTTATTTTATTAATCAATTAATTTATTGTATTCAAGTTGTAAAATTATATTCTATTTTATTGTTGATTTATTAATCACTTATTTTATTGTATTTAAATTGTAAAATTGTTATTCTATTTTATTATTTTATTAATTACTTATTTTATTGTATTTAAGTAGTATAATTTGATTCTATTTTATTGTTATTTAATTAATAACTTAATTAATTGTATTTAAGTTGTATAAATTATTCTAATTTATTGGTATTTTATCAATCACTTATTTCATTGTATTTAAGTTGTAAAATATTATTCTATTTTATTTTAATTTTATTAATCACTTATTTTACTGTATTTAACTTGTATAATTTTTGTGTTATTTTATTAATCTAGATTTTACTTCACTGTTTTAATACTATTACTGTTATTATTGCTTTTAATTCTATTTTATTACATTTTATAATTTATTTTCTTGTGTGCATTGGTCTCAAATGGTCTTTTCTCGGTCCACACTTGTTCTATTTTCGGCTTGTCAGCCATCTGTGAAGCACTTTGAACTGCACTAACCTGTATGAAAGGTGCTATACAAATAAAGTTTGATTGATTTATTGATTGATAGGCTGAGCAGGACTAGGCAGGGCGGGTATGGAAAATGTATGTGTTTTAGACAGTTAAACAGCTGTCTGAATCAGTCTGTATATTGATTTGTATGTGTGTTACTCATGCCACAATAAGCAGGATGGTTCATGACTGAACACTGACCTCTGCTGTTGAAAAAAAGGAACAAAATGAACACATTTCTGGTCACAAATTAGAAACCTACATTATCATGGCTTATACATTGTGTACCAGGCCTGAACATGTTTGATCTCACTTTCACTAATTCCTGCTGCCCGGCAAAGATTAAAGGCGAACACGCATATAGAGCTTTCAGCCAATTACTAAGCTGACGCACAAGTGTTGGCACTGCCGCTGTCTGACTGTGATGTAATGACCGTAGTACTAGGCACTTAAAATAGTTGCAGCTTTCTTAATGGAATCTCTGTAATAATATTGATTTCTTTACAAAAAGATGAGAGTTTTTAGAGGAGAATGTGTTTTAATCAGATATACAACACGCTCAGATGGCAGTAAAAAGGAGGCAGGAAAACTGAGGTCACTCGAGGACTTTGTTCTATGAACAATTAGTTAAAATAACAAACAAACTGAGTTTCCTGTAGTGTAACAGTTCTCACCATACAAATGTAAATATAGATTTTACACCAATAAAAACATAAATACCAAAACATAAAAATACTTTCTTTCAGAGTCTGTTACAGTTAGCAGCAATAATCAATAAAATTCCTACTTCTGATAATTCACATTCACCATTATGTAAGATGTCACTGTATAAGATCTAAGAGTCTGTTATTTATAACTTCATACATTCACCGTGTCCTCATTGTCCCTTTGTTGAATCTTGATTGCTTTTATCCTCCACTGGATTTCCATCCTCTAAATGTGTGTTGTCACTTCGGTCCCCTTCGTCCTGCTCACCTACGAGAACTTTACTGTAGAGCTTCTGCTGCTCTTCTTTAAAGGCGTCTTTCACTTTTCCTCGTTTCAGCCCTCCATCCCTGAGAGCACACAGGTAGGAAAGGAAAAGAGTATCACGCACTGACTCAACACAGTGTCATTAGTGTCCTTCACAAACAACAGATGGCCTCCGTGAATTACCTTCAGGGTGTAATACTGCACAGTTTCTGTCAAAGCTAAAAGCCAATAACGATGTGTTTTGTGAATCAGCGTCTGTGTTTTATACCACTAGAAACCTCTCTTTCTAACCATTAACACATAATATTTTACTGATATACTCTATATCAAGACTGCTTTTCCTAATTTTTTCCCACCATTTGACGTTTGATTGGTATTCTTTTAATCAAAGGGCTGCAACTAATGATTATTTTCACTGCCGATTAATCAGTCGATTATTTTCTCAATTAATCGATTAGTTGTTTGGGCTATAAAATGTCAGAAAATAGTGAAAAATGTCACCAGTGTTTCCCAACGTCCAAGAGGTCATCTTGGACAAATGTCTTGTTTTGTCCACAACTCAAAGATATTCAGTTTACTGTCATAGAGGAGTAAAGAAACCAGAAAATATTCACATTTAAGAAGCTGGAATCAGAGAATTTGTTCATTTTTTTCGTAAAAATGACTCAAACCGAGGAATTTTATCAAAATAGTTGTCAATTAATTTAATAGTTGACAACTAAATCGATTGATTAATCGTTGTAGCTCTATTTAATTACGCCATCTTGTTGCACCCTCTTTTTCTGCAATGCTATAATGGCACCTGGCTGGGGAATTAGCGGCACCAACTGTTATCCTTGATGAACCAACTCCTAATATTCGCATAACATAACATAGTAGTGGATGGAAACGCGCATAAAATGCATTTTCTTTAACAGATTTTCTGAAAATTCATTAAAATAGGTGCTACTTTTGGATGGAAACTTGACTAATGACTCACCAAATGAGATCCACTAATCCTCCTTGTGCAGCTATGGCTGCTTTCACTCTGTTGGCAAACTGCACCGCATCCTCCCCTTCCTAAACAAAGAAAATAAAAAAAAGAACAGGAGGTGGGAAAAGCACTCCAGTAGACAGAATAAACAATAGATGATCTGAAATTCCTATCATTGATTTTGATAATATTTATTTTTAAGATTGTGACAAAGAAGCTTCACCTCTCTGTTCATAGGCGGCAGGTACCAGACGCTGCAGACGATGGCCCAGCTGCTCATCATCCTCAGCAGATAGCTCACCAGGCCAAACTTACTGCTGTTCCAGAAGGCATCCCCAAACCGAGGATCATACTGCAAGATAAACATAAAGTCATACCAAGAGTAGGGAAGAGCAAAATGAGCAGAAAGGAGGAAAAAGACAAACCTTAATGGCGACTGGATAGACCGTGCAGGCGATTTCAAAGCTGCCCTTTTTGAACATCATCACTGATGTGTTGTTGATGCAAGTACCTGTGGAAGACACAGTGTGAAGCTCTTATCGACATTAAACAACAAATGTTACGTGTGTTTATAAGAATGATATCATCATACACACCCTCAGGGAAGATCAGGATGGGCTGTTTAGTTTTGTCAGCAACATGATCGCTTAGCCTGAAATGACAAAGCACAAGTGATCAAAATATATATATGTATATGAAACTATATACATATCTTTTTAAAAGTCTTGCCATTAGGCTCACAACTAGAGTTCAAACCAAATGATGTTTAATCTAAACTTCTATTATTATAGCAACAACTGAAACCGAATGATTATATATTCATATATACTCCATGGTCTATGGAGTGAAATATCACTAAAGTGCTAATAAATTACATGAAATGTGGTTTTATACTGCCTTCTTAATGCCTATAAAGGCAATCAACAAGCTTCTACAGACTGTTCCAGTTTTATTTTGGACTATGCTCAGTCAAGTTCATTGTTTTATGGCCATACATACTGTACATACTGATGTGTCATAAACATAAAACATAAAACATAAACCCTGGGAAAACATTCAGGGTTTCTTGTAACACACATTTAGAGCTAGGATACAAAAATGAACAGAATACAAAGATTTCTAATCTACTCACAGTGCTGCCATCTGACTGACCTGAGTATTATTTGTCAGAAGGCCTTTGCCCATAACCAAAACACATTTCTATTATTCACCTTATGTTTTAAGTCAAAATGTAACAAATGTGTTTTAACCATAACTTCATATTTCAAAACATGTTTAAACCTAATCTAAACCATGTGCACCAAGTCTGTTGACACCCATTCACAATTTAACATATCAAGACATATACAGGGGTGAACAAAATGTATTGCATATCATAATTCAATACACACACACACTGAGCTGAACATCCTAAATGAGAAGTAGTTGCACAGCAGCGGGACTGACCATAATGCAACTGGAGATGAGAGAGATGCCGACAGAGAGAAGATGCATTGTTACCTTTTGGCCACTAGATGTCTGTCTTTGACTTCTGATCTTTCAAACCAGATGTGAGGAGAGGATTTGACCATAGCTTGCTGGATCATTCCCATCAGCCCTCCGTGCAATTGGCCAACCTGAGAGACGAGTTAGGCTCCAGTTCAGCTCAAAAACAACATCTCTAATCATCTCTTATTTTTCAAAATCACTCACGCAGAGACACACAAGCTTTTCTACCATAGAATAGCAGCCGTCATTGGCCAAGATGATGACATCGATGGGTGTTGTGTGATTGGAGACACAGATTCCGCCATTCTTTGGTTTGTTCTCTCTGAAATTAAACAAGTTTGTTTAAGACAGACATACAACTATGCACCATACACACTTCAATACTTGCCATTATGCTCTGTTAACTTTTATGAATACTGTTCTGATTATTATACTGCATTCAATTTAATATGCTGTACCTGTTATGATAGGTGATGATTGCTGAGAGAGCTCTCACACAGATGCGATAACACATCAGATGAACCTTCTCAGTCAGGTAGAACCTTAACCTGAAGACATAATGCCACAATAATTAGTCCAGTACCCTTAAGATGTACACTTCAAGGTTAAATGTTGGCTAAAATACATGTGGTTACACTATCATGTAGTTTTTGATCATCTTTTTACCCTTGTTATAGAGACCTAACTTTACGCACATGCTTGAACTGTTATGAGAATTGAATGAAACTTACTCTTTGTTTGGTAAAAGGCCCACCAAAGCAGTCAGGACTAGAAGCAGACTAATGCCGGTGAATGCCAGAGTGACCCTGCAGAAAAGAAGAACATATAGTTGACTCAAGACTGAACCAGTTGTTCATCCATTTGCCGGTTTTGTACAATGAGATGAATGTTACTCCCCTGACCTGACCTGAGAGGCAGCAGGATGCCGTAGCGGACGAGGACTCCCAGACCCCACAGGACGGTAAGTCTCAGGCTGATGTGACGGAAGTTGTAGTTGCTCCGAGTCAGCAGGTTCCAGCTCTCCAGCTCCTGAGCTGAAAAGCGCTTGGTCACCTCGTCGTCCAAGATGCTCTCCACGCCTCTCCGGCAGAAGTAGAAGATGTCAGCCATCTCGAACTCCGGCTCTGAGCGCAGACAGCCGGCAGAACCTCGGAGCTCCTGGATCTCCTGCTGAAAGGACGACGGTGGTTCTTTGGCTATGATTCCTACAATGAGAACGAAAAATCATGCTTTTGAGTTAATGATCAAAATAATACATGACTGAGAAATATTGAAATATTACTCTTTTACCGTTGCTATATGGTTTATAGAGTTGCTGGTTATTTTCCTTTGCTCCCATCTCCATTCGTGAGGTTGCCCACTAATTTAATGAAAAAACAAACTAGATTAGAAAACAGGTTTGCTACATTTCCGTTGTTTGCTGTCATGTTTAACATACAGAGAGCAAGAATTAAAGACATAATTTGATACACTACTGCTGACAAGCAGCTATGAAGTTGGCAGTAATAAGCACTGCAGGCCTCCAAATTGCATCAAGGTTAGAGATTCAAAGAGTATATGGGCAGCATATAGACTGTGATATGATCAAAGTGATGAAATTAGGCAACATGATCCCTGGAGACAGAGAGACAGCTCTGCAACATCTTTTTTTTCCTGAGAAGCTTGCAGCTGAGAAAACAATGCAGATAAATTGCAGAAACTTTCAACACTGATCTAGTTTCAAACCCGTTGTCTGACTTACTCGAGCATAAATAGGTCACAGTTTTGATGGATCAGGCATCCGTGCCACGCAGACCTGGAGAGAGGACATTTAAAGAACCATCGCCTGATGTGTACTCTAAATAAAACAGCATTCCTGCAGGGCTGTAGCCCATGGAGAAGAAACCTATTCATGATTGTGCACTACATACACACACTCCTACACCAACAAGTACTAACAGACATGCTGCCAGAAACCAAGATGACTGACACTACTAAAGGCTTACCAGCCTTGAAAGATGAAAAACCACACATCTGTCCCCTGAAGGAGGTTCCCAGAGCTAAATGAAGGCAGTGGAATACCGACTCCATATTGGTCTGTTGTAAAACATCTGCAGTCCAGTGGTAAAGCCTGGACTTAAAGCTCTCTTGGTTGAAACCAACATATAGTAGATCTGCTTTTTGCTAGGCTCAATGAAAGAGACATGATTGGACAAAGCAGAGTGAAAAGCCAGAGAGGATCTTTGTAGGAAATGTCAGACTTGACAGCACAACCACCCCTATACCTTGATCCATGGATCAAGAGAGCTTGCAGCTCATCCCACCGTCTTGGCAAAAGACAGCAGGAAGACAGTCTTGCTTGACAGCTTCTTCAGATCGACCAGGGCCTTATGCAGAGCCCAGAGAACCAGCCCCAAAGGTGGGACAACTGCCTTAAAACAGCTGCCTTCAACTGTACAACAGCCTTCAAGAAATTAGTAAAGCAGACTGCAATCCTGCTCAGACAACAGGTTTGTCCCTATTTGTTAATTTTTAATTGTGACTATCATTATCCTGAGTGTAGAAGGGGAGTTCTAACAACTCCTACAGAAACGGTATGACCACAGGGGCTGAGCTTGTCTACTGTGTCAGTAGATAAACTTCATCCCAGGAGTCTAAGCTCCCTGCAGTATCTACACCACCTCAGATGGGAGTCCCATGGCTAAAAGCTTGTTCCTCCCTGGGGTCTGTCCCAAAAACCAAAGTCCCTAAGGAAAGGGTGGCAGCAACACAGCCTGTGTCTCTATCAGTCCGCCTAAGCTGGGAGAACCCAGGGGTCCCACCCGACAGGGAATGCATTTTTTTTAATATATAAAATCAGTGAGATTAACACTGCAAAAACTATTTTGTTCAAAATAGTAACTCAAAGGGTTCTAATATAATACTGGAGTAGTTAAGATGTAGGATATTGGTTCCAAAATGTTGTACAATTAATATCAATAAATAAACAACAACATATAATACAAAGGACTTTAACATTGTGCATTACACACGGACACCAAGCTCACCTCAAAGATCTTGAGAAGAGTCCACATGTAGAGTCTGCGAATACCAAAAGAGACTCCAAGTACAGCCGGCACAATTGTGAAGACAAACAGAAGAGTCAACCAGACAGTGATGGAGATGCTGAGGCACCGGCACAGCAGGTTGTCAGCAGTAAATTCAAACCAAGACATGCTGCTCATCAACATCCGAAGAGACGCAGAGAGCAAAGAGGCTGCAGGGAAACCCACAGCTTCGGGGCAAGTCTTCTGGTCCGTTTGAAGAGTCGGTGTCTGAAGGCGACGCTGAAACATACAACAGGAGTAACTCACTGTCTGCGTCTGACAAAGACGACATTAACAGTCAGAAAAAGTACAAACTTCATTATCCTCCCCGTGTTCCCTTTCAGGTGACTTGTTCACATCGTGATTGACTTTAAATTACCTTTTGAGCAACATTGCTGATGGCCAATATGTAAGGTAAATTTTCACACACATACTTTCACTCAAATATAATTATATTGATATATTACTGATAGAACCCGAGCATCCTGGCTGCAATTTAATACTAATATAGTATAACGTGTACCAACCCTACCTTTAAAGTGCAATACTTCCCCATATTACAGGTGAGTTTTTCAAAATAACTTGATTTCCTTTGAATTCACTGACTTTTTTTTGTGACAGCATGCAGAAAGTTATTCCAGCTTTTCAACAAGAGACAATGGCTGTTGTTGGAAAATTGACAGCCATTGTCTCATTGTAGGAAAAACTTGAACAACTCTAATGCAAGCAGTCAGAAATAAAGCTGATGAATGCATATAGAAGAGATTACAATGAGTAAGTCATTTCTGAGTTGCAGAAGAGACTGTTAAAAATGAGTATAGTGCAGAAGAGACTGTTAAAAAGTGAATATAGTGAAGAAGAGACCTTAAAATGAATATAGTGCAGAAGAGACTGTTAAAAAGTGAATATAGTGAAGAAGAGACTGTTAAAAATGAATATAGTGAAGAAGAGACTGTTAAAAATGAATATAGTGAAGAAGAGACTGTTAAAATGAATATAGTGCAAAAGAGACTGTTAAAATGTGAATATAGTGCAGAAGAGACTGTTAAAAATGAATATAGTGCAGAAGAGACTGTTAAAATGAGTATAGTGCAGAAGAGACCTTAAAATGAATACAGTGCAAAAGAGACTGTTAAAAGTGAATAAAGTGCAGGGTGACAGCTGTTATTCACCCACAGCTTCAGTTCACCTGTCAGCTGGCTGGTTTATGGGACCACAACAACAATGATTAAGTTACAGTAACAGCATCATTAACATTATGGGACAACAAGCACCTAATTCAGAGTTAATGAAGTACAGTAAGTGGTCATTATGTAGCTATAGCTTCACTGATCTCTAACAACAACGTTTAACACATTAACAGCACATGAAAGAGTTGTTTTCTTTGCTTCTTTGTGTACCAGCATCCTGTAACGTTAAAGGGACACAGTAACTTACCCTGTCGGTGGATGTTATTGATGAAGAAGTTTCGGTATGCTATCTTACAAGGAGCTGCTATGTTAATAAAGCTCACTTTGACCCACAAGGCTAACAAGGTGTTAGCTAACGTTACTGGCTCTTACCGTCCTCCAGGTTTAACGCTGGTGGTGAGGAGGAGGAGGAGGAGGAGGATTGAGATGGCAGATGGTCAGGTAGTTCTCCATCTGGACAGATCCAGGCTGAAGTACAGGGATCTGTGACACCGTGCTGCTGGCTCTACAGGCTGTTAGCATCATGCTAACTTCACCTGCAGCAGCCAGAGTTGTGTACGGTCGTCGTGGCAACAGGTGGCCAATGAGAGTTGCTGTCACTGCACTGTGGGTAGGACATGGACAGTAATCTGATTACACTTCTTTTTCTTCTTCTTCTTCTTCTTTTTCTCCTCCTCCTTCTTCTTCTTCTTCTCCTTCTTCTCCTCCTTCTTCTTCTCCTTCTTCTTCTTCTTCTCCTCCTCCTTCTCCTTCTCCTCCTCCTCCTTCTTCTCCTCCTTCTCCTTCTCCTCCTCCTCCTCCTTCTCCTTCTCCTTTTTGTCCTCCTCCTCCTTCTTCTCCTCTTTCTCCTTCTCCTCCTCCTCCTCCTTCTTCTCCTCCTTCTCCTCCTCCTCCTCCTCCTTTTCCTCCTTCTCCTTCTTCTCCTCCTTCTCCTTCTTCTTCTCCTCCTTCTCCTCCTCCTCCTTTTCCTTCTTCTCCTCCTTCTCCCTCTCCTCCTCCTCTAGTATCCATCAATACTAATGGTTGAAAAATACTGGATTAAAATAAGCAAATGTGGTACCAATGGAAAACATAAAATAATAATAACCTTTCAAATATTATGGGACGTAGTTGTCCTTGAACAAAAATAATCTGTGAAGAAAAAAAACAACTAACACTAAACAAAAAAATAATATAGTGTAGTCCACATACACTATTTCTCTGAATATCAGTAATTCATTTATATTTCTGTATGACACAGATTAAAGGTAATAATTATAGTTAGAATAATTATAAATAATAATAATTATAGTTAGACAAATTCAGGAAAATGTAATTAGAGAATATGTATGGCTCAATAAGGAAGCTAGTTAATAACTGATAATTGATTTATGGAGAAGGGGTGGGATTAAATAAATTTATACTTCTTCTCACTCCTTTTCGAATATGTAAACCAAGGCATCAAGTGTTGACAATTTATTTTTCTTACGTTTTTCATTGTATGTAAATACTACTTGTTTCTGACTATCCACTTGATGGTATCATCATTCTTTTTCTTTATTTTTTATTTTATTTTTTTTGTATTCTACATGTTTGAAATAAATTTTGAAATGAAATGAAAAAAATGAAATTAATTTAAATTAATTAAAAATGATTCAGTTTGTCTGGACATAGAAAGCTGTTATGCTGTTATAAGTTGTATCCTCTATGATAAACACTTTATCCACACTGAAAATGCATTTGGATTGTATGAGAGAGTGAAGATGGCCTACTACACTGTTTCTGTTAAAAGCCAAGTTGGCTTTTACTCAGCAAAGTGAGTCATTAGAGAAAGACCTGTGTGTTTAGAATACTACGGAAGACTTTGCCAGCGTGCTACTTAAACAGATTTTTGTAAATGTCAGAATTGTATTTGTCCCCATCATTATTTGTTGTTATGAGCCTCATTCCACTTTTCAAGAAATTATTCATTTTGAAAGACCACATTGAAATGTTCGATGAAGCTCATTTTGGCTTTTGAAACAAACCTCTCACACTTAAATCTGTCTCGTCTGCAGACTGCTGGATTTGAGGAGCTTAATCTTTTCTCCATCAATCCAAATATTGTCATACAAGGGTCAAGTTTATTGTGATCTTCTTAAGAAGAGGTTTCCAATTTTGCGCAATTCTCCCATTTGCCTGCTGTGTTGGAATTAAGGTCTTACAGTCTAAATTTTCATAGATTTTTCCAATGCTGCTTGTTCCTAAATTAATGGACCCCTGCCGTCCAATCAAAACTGAGAATTCTCTGTGGCATAACCCTAATCTTGAAAAAATCTTTACCCCAATTTAAAGGGTGTTGTTTACATTGTGGGGACCTGCTTTTTGTCCCCAGATGTCCCCATAGACAAAGACAATAGTCCCCTTAATCTGACTCTTATCATTCCCAGGGTGTCAAATACTGATACTGATTTTGATGTTTGTTCTTAAACCTAGTGGTTTTGTTTAATTCAAACTGTTAAACATGAAGCAAAAAGTGATGCCGAAGGGTCCGACAAAGTGTCAGTATGTAACGAGTTGGGATGAGAACGTGTTGTCAGGCCAGATTCATGTCCTCACAACATTCTTAATGCAAGACAACACACACACACACACACACACACACACACACTATTCTACAGACATTACCTCTGTGCTCAAGTTCCAATAAAAACCTTTATTTTATATAGATCCTGCTACAAATGTCAGTTGTTTCTTGCATGCATAGTTTTACACACTTAAGACAAGTAAAATTACAAAGTAAGATTTCCCTTTTAGAAGAATATCTCAACTTTAGAGCATGCATAAACCCATGTCCCAGTTATGAACAGTCGACCAATAACTTAGCTGCCAGGAACCAGGAGGGACATTTCAAGCAGCCATTTTGAAAATATAATCCAATGGATCATATTTCGAAAAGAAATATACACCTACTACACTGAATAAGACTCAAATAATGTTTTTGTAAACTTTCTTTGGCTTTTTTCATAAAGAGGCAAATGCTGCTTCTTTAAAAATAGAGATAATGAAGGTAAAAGAGGGTAAAGAAATTGGTATTAGAGCTTACGCTATATAGGGGCAGTTTATGGAAGAGGCTGATTGTTCAATTCATCTTGAGGTATTAAAGGTAAATTTGCGCCAAAGTGAAAATCACTTCAGGACTGTCCCGTAGACTCACAAAACCCCAATAAACAAATACATTTATCAAAGCTCTCTGATACAAATTAAAGCATTAACAGAATCTCTCTTTCATGTAGAGTTTTAACGCTCCGTTGATCACCTAAAATTATGAGTTAAGGTGTAGATGATCCGTCAATATTCAGAATTAATAAAACATACATGTTATTAAAAAATATCTATCGCAGTTAAGATTAGCAAGTCACTGTAACTAGAGAGAAGTTCCTTCAGGAATGTTTGCAGTTGAAGGAGTCTTATTATGCACACTGAAAATGACATATATATCACAGTAAGATAGGCATAATGTTATTAAAGTCTGAAGAACTGCATCAGTGCTACATTACACATCATTACAAAACAAATATTGGCTTGCCTTCACCAGGGTCGTCTTACAGGACATAATAAACCTACAGTATATGGTGGAGAGAAACAACAGTATGCACAAAACACAAACGCACAGCTTTGACGGGATCACATGAAATATTTCCATATTGCCATATTACATTTGTGCTTTAGAGAGGAATGTGCTGTATTGGTTTGGGTGTTTGCTGGCATACTGCTGCCTTTTTAATTGCTACATTTATTAACATAGTGTTTGAGCGCACTAACTCAAACATCCCTTTACCCACTGAGTCAACAGCCACATCAGCATTAGAAAGGTTATTACTAAAGGAAAATATGCTTTTTTCAAAATATACTTTGTAAAAGTAATAAATGCAGCTGTTGGTTTTGTTTTTCTGTTAAGAAACAGCAGCAGCATATAATAGATCAACAGTGTTGCTCATGGCTGTAGTTGTCAGCCTTTGTGCTTCAGCGTGGCAGTTTCAGGGCGGGGTTGATATGTTTTTTTGTTCTCTTGGTCATCGACAGTTCAGAAGTTCAAGATCCATCGGTACTCTGTGCCGGTCTCTCTCCTCTTCCTCCCACACCAACAGTGACTCCATGTCGCGTTTAACATGTCGACTCTCGTGTCAGGAACTCATCGAGACATCATCCGCACAAACTCTGGGGATTAAAGAAAAGGAGAAATTGTTTCACAAACATAGTTAAAAGAAAAAATCTTCAATCAAATATATGATGCTGCATAACTGCTCCTTATATATAGGATATACATCATGCTAGAGGTATTGGTGGGTAGGTGGAGATGTAGGGTGGACTATCACCTAACCCCACTGTTCTTGCGGAGCAGTAGCAATAGGTCAGAAATGTAGTAGCCGATTGCTAAATACAAGTTTCCATTCGTTCCAAAGGGATGTTTATGATAAGCAGAGATGTTGTGCTGCTGGATGAGCATGACTTGAATCAAGTATTTATATTCAGTTCACTAAAGAGAGCTTAATTAACTCAGTAGAACCTAAACTGGGCTTCAGGTCAGCTCAACCATCTCGCTCAACAACAAGAAAAAAAAGGATTCTTTACTTTATACAAAATTATAATCATAGACTGTATATAAGAAGTGAATGTAGTCACCCATTGGTTTGTGGACTACCGTTTTGAAGCCTGGAGTTTGTCATTTTGGCTGTTCGTCATCTTGTTTTTTTGCAACCAGAAGTGACACGAGAGGGTGGAGCTAAGTACAACCAAATGCTCAATTCAATTTTTTTTGGTGACAAAAAGTAACTGAAAACACACTGTGAAAGGGTTAAAGTTCAAAGACAAAAACTCCCAAACCAGATAACGCAGTGGTAGGGACCTGTCAATCACAAGGTAGCCATGCCCTAAATCATCCCCTGCTTTATGGTCTATTTGACTCTAAATGGGACCATAATTTACCAAATCAACATCATGCTGTATTAAAGAAGACTTGAAACTAGCGATTGAGACCATAAACTCATGTTTACAATGTTTACAGAGGTAATAAATCAAATGAGAAGTAGGGTCATTTTCTCACAGACTTCTATACAATCAGACTTCTTTTTGCAACCAGAGGAGTCGCCCCCTGCTGGCTATTAGAAAGGATGCATTGGCTTCACTTCTCAGACCCACAGGTCAGACCCACTGATAATAATCAGCTAGATTTTACATCATATTTTGTTTGCATGTTCAAAAATATGTTAGTTTGATAACAGTTATTTAAAGCTGCACTAATCAATATTTGTATAAACTGTATATAATGGACAAAATTATCTGCTCATCGTGTCAAAACTACACTCGACTCTGCTGTTCCCTTCAGCTCTACCGAGCATTTTGGTGTCTTTTAGCTCACTGTTTTGGTTTTACATTTTCTGACTTTAAAGTGTTTTGGTTCGCTCTCACTGCTATCATAGCATCATTTTGTTTTCAGTGAAAAAGCTCTAAAAAACCAACTATATACTGCCTATAGCACAAAACAACAGTCAGACACAGTTAGCATCTAGCTGGTGTACACAGTGGAGCATTTGGAAGATATTTCCCCCAGGAGTTGGTTGGAGAGCAAAAACAGAGCTGAAATGAGAGTGAATATTGCACTAATAGTAGCTTACAGCACATTTGTCAGGTGGACACTAACCAAGGGCAAGGGCACAAACCTGCATAACAGAACACTACGAATGCCACACATCCAATCTCAAAAGTCACATTGATCAAGATCATGTTCACCCTGATCTACATGTATTCTCGCACCAAAAGAACGCTTTCGTTTTCAATCTCGCTCAATCAAATGTTGCTTGGACATTATTGCTGACGGACTGCATGTAGAACGCAGTGAAAATGTGAAATACTATTGCTGTAAGTGTAGTTGTGCGACTGAATACAGCAGCCCTTTCTGATGTTTTCATCCCTGACAGCCTGTATGCATCTATTTCTCTGTGGGTAATCTATGAGGTGCCATAATCCCTTGGTATGGAGATAATCTGACGGACAGGCAGACCTATTGCTTTCATCCCCTCACCTCACTATCAGCATGGCATTTGAATATAAGTACACATGCTGGGATTTTACTTTGAAATGTGTGTGTGTGTGTGTGTGTGTGTGTTTAAGAGAGAGACAGAATGGTGGAGATAGAAAGACGCCAACAGTCAAAGGTATGGTGTAAGCGTGTTCGATTTCCAGGCTCTATAAAGCATGGTGTCACACACTGCGTAGGATTCTTCACCTTCAAAGTCTACATGCCCATCTCCGTTGAGGTCGATGTCTCGCAGGATGTCCTCCAGGTCTCTGTGTCCGACCTGAAAGAGTCAGGTTGTGGGGAAGGTGTGAGTGTCCGTTAGCACAAACTCAGCCAAGATACACAAGTAGACAAGATTCAGACAGACACCATGATTGATGGAGAGCTACAGAGAGGAAGACAGACTCTCCCAGCAGCTCTGTACCTGTTGTCCTAAAAGTTTTTTCATTGCTTCTCTAAGTTCTGCTGTGCTGATCTGACCATCACCATTAGTGTCAAACTGAAAGAGAGAAAGAGAGACAAAACACAGTTAATAAGAATATTACCACAACTCTCTTCTCACTTTTCTTACATATACAGTACCAACCACTGTCAGCATCAATAAATTACCAAAACACTGATTGAACATCCTTAAAGAGGACCTATTAAGCATCTGTGCTTTTTCCATCTCCTTTATTGAGTTATATAGTTTTTGTGCATGTGAAAGGTCTGCAAAGTTACAAAGAGAGTTACTCTCCCCCACAGAAACACTGCTCCTAAACTGCCTGAAATGCCTTGCTTGAAGTCCCGCCTTTTCTTCCTTAACGTGGTGATGTCACCAAGTAACACATTTGCATAATACCTGCCTATAGCGGCTAGTTTGGCACGCCCTCAAACAAAGCTAGTTTGAATGGAGCTGGAGCGGAGTCCGAAGAGTTTGGTCCAGTTGACCAATCACAACAGAGTGGGCCAACTGACCAATCAGAGTGGACTGGGCTACAAGTATGAACCTAAAAATAGCATAATAGGTCCTCCTTAAGATTATTGCCACTTTTATCTGACAAAGTCTTTTGGTAACCCTTTGCAATACACTCTACCATCCATCCATCCATCCATCCATCCATGTCTTTCCTCACCTCCTTGAACGCATCCCTCAGCTCTTTCACCCCGATCATGTCAGCCGTTTCAGCCAGAAGTTTGGGTCCCATGAGCTCAACAAAGTCCTCAAAGTCAACATGTCCTCCCACTGTTTGACAAGTTGAAAAGAGGCAGCTGGGTTAACCTTCAGGGTGTTCTCAGAGACAAAACAAGACAAGACTTATTGCATTACTTGTACTCTATCTGATGAATAGTGATGCTGAGGCCTGGGCATTGTTTTTAAAGTGGCTGTAAAAGTAGTTCGTCATAAAAATGGGGGAAATAATTCATAGCACACATACACACACAGTTTTACTTACAGTTCATGTTGATCTGCTGGCTCAGTTCTATCAGCTCCATCTCTGTTGGCATGTAGCCCATAGTCCTCATGCAGTTCCCCAAGTCCTTACAGCCGATAAACCCATCTTTGTCTTTGTCGAACTCCTTGAATGCCTCACGCAACTCTGAGAGCGAGGGAGACGGGGTGTTAATGTGAGAGAGATGTGGAGATTATTGTGACAATTAGAGCTTTATTTTCCCTGAAATGTGACATACCATCCATTTCTTCGGGCCTCAACTCTCGGTCCTGTGAAGGATCACAGCGCAAAGTTAGGATCCAAACACTGCGGGTATTTTAAAAAATCATGCCGCATTTCTCACACAATACGATGCTGTAAATAAATAAGTAACTGCAGGTATGTGCCGCAGAGTGCCAAGAGTCTGCATGTTCCCTTCCAGCCAGAGAGGAAGAGCTTATCAATGAGATAATCTGCGCAAGAAAACATGCAGACTCTTGGCACAAAAAAAAAAACACATCAGGTGTTAGGATAGCAGAAACAGGATAAAATATTAGATGGAGATGCAGAGACAATAGAGACAGTTCCTTTATTTGCCGGTGCACTGAAATAGAATGACTCAATCTCAACCCCTGCATCCATTATGAACAGCCATGTGAGAGCTTCATCGGAGGAGTCAGTAAAACAGCGGTCATCTACACTGAGGGTTTCAAAATCACTGTTTTCTTTAATAACAAGACCTTGACGTGTGTTGTCACAGCTGGAAATAGACAGAGAGAGATAACATAAGGAGCATTTTGCCATCGCCATAACCTGGCTTTAATAATTCTCCATCCTGCTAATGTCCACCAATGTTGATGAGTAATGCAGTCTCATGCATAAATATACACACAGACACACAGACACCCTCGCATTCAGCATTCTTCCTATCAAGGGGAAAGATTTCATATTCTAAAAACACCATCATCTCATTTCCACCGCGGTTATTGACATGCTGTGAGTGCTGCCGTTACAGTGAGAGGTGATTACTACACACATTCAACATTTCTGTTATTGTGCATGTATTGTGTCGTGCTAATCTCTTGGCATGCATGCACGTGATATTGTCTGGACTTACGTACAGCCTGCCGGCTCTCAGCGAAGCCCTTGCGTAGAAAGATGCACGCGGGCCCCAGCACGTTGTGCATGTTGGCTCCGTTCTGGGCCAGGGCCACTAGCGGCTCAAGATAGGCCCCCCCAGATCCCCCCTCCTCACAGGACTGCACTGCTTTGTAGTTCTTCTTTTGGTCCTGGAGCAGCATCGGGGGCGGGGGGGCCAGACATGGGAGCAAGGGGCAAAGACAGGGGTAGAGACCGTGACTAAGACTGTGGAAGCATGGAGTCAACAAGGAGCCAACAAGGAGGTGGAGGATGAAGGGCGTGACAAACATATGTGTGGCAGTCATAGAGAGGCGTGGAGTCACGTCAGTCGTAGAGAGATGAGGAGTCACGTCAGTCGTAGAGAGATGAGGAGTCACGTCAGTCGTAGAGAGATGAGGAGTCAGGTCAGTCGTAGAGAGATGAGGAGTCAGGTCAGTCGTAAAGAGGAGTCAGGTCAGTCGTAGAAAGGTGTGAGGTCAGTCATAGAGAGGTGTGAGGTCAGTCATAGAGAGATGTGAGGTCAGTCATAGAGAGGCGTGAGGTCAGTCATAGAGAGGCGTGAGGTCAGTCATAGAGAGGCGTGAGGTCAGTCATAGAGAGGCCTGGAGTCCGGTCAGTTATAGAGAGGTGAGGAGTCAGGTCAGTTATAGAGAGGTGAGAGGTCAGTCACAGAAAGGTGAGGAGTCAGGTCATAGAAAGGTAAGGAGTCAGGTCAGTCATAGAGAGATGAGGAGTCAGGTCAGTCATAGAGAGGTGTGGAGTCAGGTCAGTCATAGAGAGATGAGGAGTCAGGTCAGTCATAGAGAGGTGTGGAGTCAGGTCAGTCATAGAGAGATGAGGAGTCAGGTCAGTCATAGAGAGGTGAGGAGTCAGGTCAGTCATAGAGAGGTGTGAGGTCAGTCATAGAGAGGTATGGAGTCAGGTCAGTCTTAGAGAGGTGTGAGGTCAGGTGAGTCATGATGGAGGAAAGCTCCTCAGTCAGAGGGAAGAGGTTGTAATTTGTCATGACAAGCATCTGATGCCATCCATGAATCTGTCCTGCAGGTCACAATCCTGCACAACAGAACACTACCAAGCCTCTGCATCATGTATTACAGATGATGACAATGGTGGAGTTTACATTGACAGCCTCACATAACTGCTCTTTAATCTTCAGCTGCAAATGGTCGTGCCTTAAAGGATAATTACGATTTATTACAAAATGTGGACTTAGTTTTGTACTTTTGACCATACTTTCCAACAGTTATGACAACATTTAGTCACTTGTTGCTGAGATCTGGGAAGTCACCAACATCACTACAAAAAAAACTGAAAATTATGAACCTCTTAACAATCGACGGCGGGCACGGCTGCTATTCTTTCTTTCAGGATCAGTCTTAAAAGTTTAAAAAAAAAAGGTAATAAATCGTAATATATCTTATTGCAATACTTATCATATCGCAAAATGTTTAAAATTGCAGTAAGATCGTATCGTGGGGTCTCTGGTGATTCCCACCCCTAACAGATTAGCCAAAGTTATTTGGAAGAGAACATGAAGGAGTAAAATGATAACTCAAACTGTATGTTGTAAACATTAATCACAGTTTACAGACCAACTTCCTGGTTCAAATTTAACATAACTACCATAGTTGTGCGCATAAAGTTTGAATTGAGCGATTATTACAACATTACAGGTGCACCCACTTGCAGTTTTATCTCCAAATGAAGTGGGCTAGATTACCTGACTGCTCTTGACTTTACAGTATTATCATAACTGATAGCAATGATGGTCAGAACTACAGAAATAAGACCCAAGTTGTAATAAACGTGAATAATCCTCTAATACCCAATTTGTCAGAGGTAAGAAACAACATAAGTCCACACAAGAACACATTTAACTGACAGCATTATGATCTAACTAATGACACCGTCTAAATGTGGTAGCTTCTGGAGGTATGAGGGAATTAACCCATTTGTGCTCAAAGACTATATTTAATATGATGAGAAAAAATGCCACAACATTTGTTCCCATTGGTCTAAAGTCTTGAAATTTGGTATGGGCAAACTTTGGGCAAGTATCTAACAGTACAACTTTGACATTTTTAGATCACATGAAAAATCAAACTTTTATTAATAGTCAAAGTCAGCATTTCTAGAAAATTAGGAAAAATGCTAACATTGTGTTTATTAAACGTTTCCCACATGAAATATCTTTTTACACTGTATATGTGTTGCATATCTTTGATATTCAACTTGCTATGAGTTCATAGATACCAAATACCTGATTGTGCTCCTTGTAGTTTCTGAGATGTAGCCATTTTCTTATCATACTATATCTAGTCTTTAGGCACTACTGTTTCTATTGCAAAAACAGTAGTCCCATGTGTCCAAATACTAGATATGCCAGTAGTATGATAAGAAAAACTCAAGCGATTTTGAAAATGTCTTCACATTTGTGCTTAAGCATGAAAGCCAAGAGAACACTTCCACCAAAGGAAATTTCAGGTACGGGCACAAATGGGTTAAAGGATTGATGACACAGTGCATTAATAATCAACATGACTCATGCTGGGATAGTTATTTCTGTTTTTGTTTTTTTTGTGTGTGCACATTACAAAATAATTGTGTTGTCCAGAAGACGAGGCGAAAGTTCAGCCAGCCATTTCATTATAATCACCCATTAGCCAAGCAACCAGGGGGCAAACGTTGCCCTCACAGCAGTCATCCCAATTACAGAGAGAGAGCTACAGGTTAATTAAAAACGGGCAATCGCTGCTCGCCAGTGGACAAAACAAGCTTCCTTTAAATAAAGCCAAATAAGGTCCAACCATTGCTCTGACTAATATCTGAATCAGAGAGAGCAGCTGCCTGATCTTAGGGCTTAAGGCAGAACACAAGAGACTATTAGAAAAAAATACTCTGTGACTATGTACTGCAGCAGCAACATCTCTTCTTGCTTATAAAACAAGATGTCAGTCAAGTCTTCAATTACCGCCGTGTAACATCCAACTCAGTGGAAGAAAATCCGGCTAAAAGCGAATGGAGTGGACTCCCTGTCACAGCGAATTACCAAGAGACCGTTTCTGCTGCTGCTTTAAATCTCACAGCTAGTACCTGTCTACAAATGCTTTTACAGTAAACATAAGACATCGACACGCAAACTTAATGAGTCATTAATATGCATGCATGCAAATATATATTATATTCTCTACAAATGACCTTCACGCTCCATCTGTTACCATGCCATCCTAATGCCACTTCATGTATTCCTACAGTCCCCTCCACAGGAACGGATGCCCACTGGGTAATCTGACCTAGTGATGCATGGAGCAGGGCTGTCTGTGGGTATATCGTGCCAGAAAAGTACTATGAAGCCACGCGCTTGCAGTTATATAACCAAAAAAAAAAGAAAAAAGGCTGAAGTCAAGCAAGAACTTCTCAAGCACTCCAACCCATTTTGGCACAGATGGCATCAACAGTTGCTTGTCATATTGTGCTGCTTCCTCAAGGATGTGCAGCTGCTGATGTGAAGGAGAATCTATTTGCGGGAGCGTCTGCCTGCTGCACTGAGAGTCTATTCAAGCTGATATGATGAGGACAGCTGATGTAAGAGATGTATTGTACGAAACGAAGGTTCTTGAGCCTTTTTATGAAAATGCCTCTGAATTCATCGTTCCTCAATTGCGCACTTGTGTTGTCGTTTAAAAAAAGCTTTGCTGAGAAGCTGATACAGTTGAAAGAGCACACCTGTTTTTGCAACATTTCCACTGACTGGACACATCCCCGCAGGTGCAGGTTCAACAGGGTAGAAATCTTCCGCTGGCTGGTAAGGTGACTGACTCTAATGTTTGGTGACACGAGTCCAAATTCACCGACATCACCTCAGCCAACAGGTCGAGTACAAGCAGCACCAGCCAGCTCTTCTGACCCGTGTCTAAAAGGCTGAAATGGGTTTCCAGGGAATGCAACAATGCACTAATGAGCACAGAGAGAACTTGTATCAAAAAAGAAGACACACGATAAGACGCAAATGTCATATTTGCTCTGCTCTAAACTCCAAAAGTACATGCAGAACTATAAATTCCTAACATTGACTGAAACTACAGCATAAGACACGAGCTTTATCATGAAAAACTTCCATAAGTGTGTCGATTCGGGCAACACAAAACACAGGGAAACAGTTGAAGACAGTTAGTAGTCAGACAGCACACAGGGTTCAGTCAGCACAGGTCCAGTCAAGTAGCCTTTGGTCAGGTAGGGGGACACACCATGAGACAAACATGCACCAACACTCAGGGGATTACAGGCAGACCACAGCAGAGCGGGACCTTACCTTCTTGGTGAAAATTTTAAGCGACTTTACAGAGTTGCCCATTGCAAAGAAAAATCCTCCTTGCTTTATGTTTTCTCCCTAACTGTGTTAGTGCGGCTGTACGTGAGTGTATGCATGTGTGTTTGCATATGTTTCCGGGCATGCATGGGAATAGGAGTGATTAGGAAGGGAAAGCGGGTTCAGTGGGTCATTGGCTAATATAAGAGGACATTTGGGGAAAGGCAGGGAGAGGAGCGAAGGTATCATAGGAGGTAGAGGTAGAGGTTAGAGGACGGGGAGGACCTAGAGGCAAAGGACGCCGGGAGGGACGAGGGGAGGGACACTGAAACAAAGGAGGAAAATATGTAAACAAGGACAAAGGACAGATCAGAACAACACAGAGATACGCGAGGCGGGAGAGGAAGCATGCATGTGATCAGAGCGAGATGCAAGCGCCAGGAGTAGAAAAAGCAAGATTGCTTATTCATTCCATCCTCTCCCCTACAGTGTCTTTCCTCCCTCCCCTCTACCCTCTCTCTCTCTCTCTCCTCTCTCTCTCTCTCTCTGTCTGTCTCGCTGCCTCCCTCTCTCTCTCTCTCTATGTCCGTCCGTATGTCTCTCACCCTTTTTTTTACCCTCGCTCTCTCTCCTGCTCTCGCTCACTCCACACAGTTTTATACCATCTATGCGAATGTGACAGAAGAAGCTCGTTCGGACAAGCATATTACCTTCCCCTGAGCGAGACGCTGGAGACACTAATCCAAACATGCACACACACACGCACACACACACACACAAACACACTCGATTAAACACACACTGATGTAGGGCTATGGAGCTAAAAATATAACGCACGCTCTCAGTTCACCCCCTACTCTCCCACATTTCTCCCCCACTCTTCCCCCAGCATCCATCCCCCTCTTTCTCTCTCTCTCACACACACACACACATATGGAAGCATCACAATGTCATGTTAAGCTTGAAGGGCACGGATTCAGATCAAAGCCAAAATGTGCAAGAAATAACACATGGATTGTGAACCACCCAGGATGCAAACACGCAAACACACACACACAGTCAGGCAAATAAATGCTCTCTCATCCACACACACATTTATTGTAAAGTACTATGACTGGGAAAGTGAGTGTCGCTAAAGATCAAACACCTCTAAAACCAGCGGTGAAAGGTAACAATATAAGGGGATTTTAAATTAATACTATTGCACTTTTCACTACAGCTTTGCAGATTTATACTGTACATACAAAAAAATGTGATCAGCTTATAAAATATGATGAATTGTAATATCTTAAATGTACCAAATGGTATATAAAATGGTTAGAATTATCAGCATCTCGACCAGCTACAACCATATAATGGTACAATGACATCATACATAAAGTAAATAATGATACTCTTAATGAGTACTTTTGTCTTAAGTACATTTTGCTGATAATACTTTTGGAGTAGAGCTGCAATGATTAATTGATTAGTTGACAACTATTAAATTAATCGGAAACTATTTTGATAATCGATTGATCAGTTTGAGTCATTTCTTTAGAAAAAAAAAGTTTTCTGAAAAACTTCTGATTCCAGCTTCTTAAATGTGAATATTTTCTGGTTTCTTTACTCCTCTATGGCAGTAAAATGAATTAATTTGAGTCGTGGACAAAACAAGACATTTCATCTTGGGCTTTGGGAAACACTGATCGACATTTTTCACCATTTTCTGAACCAAACAACTAATCGATTAATCGGGAAAATAACCGACAGATTAAAGCTGCAGAGGGTAGAAATGGAGCAAATATGATAAAACGGTCACTATATCCTGATACTAGTCCATGAGACAGGTAATCCGAAAAAAAATCATGTGCCTCTGTGTCCTCTGGCGTTCCTAATGTCATCTGCAAGATTTCTCAGACCGGAGGAAAACAACCAATCAGAGCCGAGCTCTGTGTGTGTGTGTGTGTGTGTGTGTGTGTGTGTGCCGTCCAGCTGCCCCATGTCTATGAGCCGGCTATCAGTCACTCACAAAGTCCGACCAAAACTAGGCAGCGCTGGTAAATACTAATAATAAATAATGAATCAATATTCTGTTACTGTAATGCCTATTTCTCTCCTCAAATGTTTTCAAAAGCATCTTGTAGTGTACTGTTTAGCTATAAAATGAGAAAGTTTGTGACCCGGCTGCCATGTTGAGATCAGTTGAAGAAATACCAAGCACCGCCCACCAGCCGGAGCACAGCCAATAGGAACAGCCAATAGGAACAGCCAATAGGAACGCTCAATAGCAAAGCTCTCTCTGAAATGATTGTCCTGAAAGCCTGAAAACAGAGCCATGAGGAGGTGCAGACGTCTAGTTTTCTCTCAGAACACTTGAATTACAATATGCTGAAAGGTTATTATGGAATTTTTGCCCAATGATGCCAAAAACATTCTGCCTGCTGCCACATTAATCAACAATGACAATAATCGTTATAGTTGCAGCCCTATAATGGAGTATTTTTACATTAAAGATCCCCATTCAGACTAAAAATTCTCTACTTTGAATAATAATTTCGACTCTCAGTGTGTGTGCACTGGAGGCTTCGTGTTCCTACATCACACTTGCGTAAGTTGAACTGAGATTGTCTTCCAAACAAGCTGTGAAAATCCTGCTTGTACTCGTTCCTTCAGCAGAGAGAGAAACTTTCTCCCTTCAGGAGATGAATTTGAAAACAACCTTCTAGTGTCAAACTCTGCACGGTGAAGGTCAAACATCCAATAAGCAAATCTCATGTTGGAGCCGAGGGGGACTTTAAAGGATCAGAATGTCCAAAACCACAACACAGCAGCATTCAATCCTGAGGTATAACTTTACTAATAAGCATCCTTATTTCCCTCTCCTGTTCCACCTCGTCTATTCTCTGCTATTTTTAATAAACACATTCACGCCAAAGCCGCTTCAGATCTCGCTCCCATTCAATATCCCTGCGCTGCTCTGCGGATGATTCAGCCAGCCTCTCACCGGAGGCTCATTGTGAACTTCAGAACACATCAGACATCAGACACAGGAGCCGTCAGCTCTCATAATGTCAGACCGTAGTGTGCACAGGCATGAGATCCATTTCTCCTCTTCCTCTCTCTTTCTCTCTCTCTCTCTGGCTGTATCCTTCTCACTCATTCACACTTTACATAACTACTTACACATTACATCTCACTAACATCTCAGGAGACAAATCATCTGAACATCTGAGGATTATTTGGGGACCGTTTTCCAGGAATCACACACAAAATGTTTTTTTTGCAAAATATTCAATGTACACACAATGCAAAGAAATCTACCTACACATACCAGACAGGAACCAAGAGGAAATACTAATAATTGCTTTTGCTTTTTAATGATTTTGAGGTCAAATATAATCCAGTTTCATCCACTGCCATCAAGTGTGTTAAATGAGCTGAGAGATGTACTGTAGGAGGGGGAAGGAATACCAAGCTCTCATGCGTTCATCATCAACCTGACATCATTGTTCTTTTGCTATTAAAAGGCCAACTTTTGCGTCTTTCTTTTTATTTCGCAAAGTGGAATGACTGTGTAACCATGTCAAAGTCTCATCCTCTAAGGCTGCTACTTCACAGCGTGTCCTCATGCAAAGACAAAGAGATAAACAGAGTGACCGTGAGATGTTTTTTGTGCGTGTATTTTTGTCGTCATCAGAGGACGTCTCGGCGGTGAAAAAGCACACAATGCACACTTGCGTCATCTTCTTCTGCTTGGGTTCTGAGACGTCACCGTTTTTATCCCACGGTTGATTAATTCATTCAGTTCAGAATAGCTAAAATCCTCAGCTTTCATGCAGATTATTCTGCTATTTCAGACGGCGCTACATGTAAAATGAGCCTAGTTAAACGTCTAGTGCGTCAGCAGTGGGGAGAAAATATTGACATGTCTCATTTCAGTCAATTAAACCTCTGTTGTTTCTCCTCTGACTCATTTCTCATCCCTGATTTCCCCCTCTTTCAGCCTGCATGAATATTTAGTATGGTCGCGCACGCGCTTGTGCTTAAAAATTGCAGCACGTGCAAGTTGTGTGCGCGGACTTTTATGCATTTCACTGCCCTAATCCGCATCTCAAAAGAAGGGATTTAACCAAAGAGTGAATTTTTCTACCTCCTTCAGTGCCGGCACAGATACAAAAATATCCATGTGTGTCTAAAAATAGCCTGTTCTACTCTAGACTATACTGGAGGCATATGCCGCTGCTGCTGCGGTGAATACAATGAGCTCTTCTCCAGCTTCTTATTCTTCTCATTTTGTCGTAACGCATCTCTCTTTTCGCTCCTCTAGACGGTCGCCAAGGTCAGCGTGACCCCGGCAGAGGAAGGAAGGAAAAGAGGGAGAGAGGTTTTGTACAAGAGCGAAGAAAAAGAGGAAAGGGAACAGCAGACAGGAAACGTCAACGCCGGGCGAGGAAGTGAAGGGCAGATCTGCGTTTTGAGACCTTTTCCTCACATTGTCTTCAGCGCTGTCAGGTGGGAGCGGGGAAGTGAGAGTTGATGAGTGTTTGTCTTATGTAACATTCATCAGGTCTGCCAGCACTTTCTATTTTATTCCTCCTCCTCCTCCTCCTCCTGATTTATCCAATTGCCTCGCTTCCTTCTCTTTCTTCCCCTTCTCCTGTCTCACTGATGTGACACACAGTGGACTATTAATCCCTCTCACTCTTTGAATTCAGACCTATTAGTGTGCAAACGGTACGTGCTCCCTCTGCTGGCTCATACACATATTCTTTCATCTAAATTTAATTTGAAAATCATCTCCTCCTCAATAATAAATCTCTCGGCAGTAGATAAAAGACCAACTCTGTGCCGCATGCTTCCAGATTCCAAGAGACCGTTTTTTTTAGAACAAGGTCACTGAAGGTCACAAAAGCCGAAGGATGTGGTGATTGTTTGAGTGTCTAAAAATAGAAACTGAATTTCTACTGGGACAAAAACGCTGCTCATGCTCTGTCCTTGATCAAGGTGTAACCTGGATAGTTTAAAGACCTGAATGTGCAGGAATAATGAGATGTTAAACTGTGGGCGCACGCCTGCTTTAAATATATGAATTTTCATGTTAAAAATATGATTTATCTAATGAATCATTACATCACAACCTATCTATAACTACCAAGCTGCAAAACACATTCAAGCAGCAAACATTTGCCCTTCCTCTAACCTCCACACAAGCCCTTTATTTTGTATTCATGATTCATCTTATGAATATGAAAGTGCGGAGTTTGGAGACGGCACATGATGGAAACCTGCTCTTTTATTCTCAAATGTGCTCTGTCTGGTAGAATGTTAGCCAAAGAATTTGATTTTTTTTTTAACAAGACAAACAAAAAAAACCGACTCTGCCCTCCTCCTCCAGTCTCTCGTAATCAGGTCTCTTGATGGGCTATTTTTAGCTTCTTCCACTGGCAGCCAATGAGTTTTGTTGGGCTCGTATGCAGATCTTGATGTTACGTAAGAAAAAATATGAAATGAAAGAATGTTGTAGTGTGTAATATCTCACCCTGCCACATCTATAGGAGGAGCGTTAAAGGTGTGTTATTATGACTGCGTGGTCATAAAATGAAAAGGCTTGGTAAGATGCTAAAACCGGTCTCTTCCATCATTTTGTTTCTTTTCATTCTCACACACACACACACACATCTTTCAACCTTTCTTTCAGAAATCCATTTAGACTATTGACAGCTGATATGACTTAACTTCACTGTGACATCCCAGAAAACAATCTTGGTTGATTCAGTTACAAAATCCTCATCGCTGTATGGCTCAACTTTTTTAAATGTGATGTTTTTAATTAATGTGAGTTGATGAGTAATCAAAAAAACACCCAGAGCTGCAGTTACCAACATAACAACACTATAAAAAATGCTCACTGTTCCCCAAAAAACTCCAGGTGGGAAAAATAAAAGATCATTCTTGATGGAAATGACTAAACATCTTCCATTCCCACACACGTCAGCAACTCTAGAGACTTTATATATATATATAAATATATATATATAGTACGCCGCTGCATGGATTTCGCCTCACTGGAACTCCCTAAGACTGATTGAAGCTCTGGCCTGGATTGAGAGGAGTTATTTCTGGAACACATTAGCGTTCGGGGAGGTAATTGTCTCCTCTTGAGCTTTTTTTTATCATGAACGCAGAGAGAAGGTTTTCAATGAAACGAGAAAAAAGATGGGAGGGAATAGACAGCCTGCTGTACGGAGTCACAGGAGAAGTGTTGATGTGTTAGTGAACAGGTGATGCAGGGAAGGAGAGATGCACCCTTTACTTGCTGACCCTCAATGTGCATCAATATATAAATGGTTGTGTCCATTTGTGTGTGTGTATGTGTGTGTGACGAGCTCATCATTAAAAGGTTTTCCACACAGTGGGAAAGTTGATCCCCCCTGTCGTTGCTCAGGTGACAGGCTCATGAAAGCGGCTGTATTCATATTGGGATGCATGACAGGCTGCAGCCCCGCCGGGCATCAAACTGATGGATACCAGATACATACAGGAGCCAGATTTGGACTGAATGCACACATCCATTTTTAATCTGTTCAACTGGGGGGTGACTGAAGGTCCGGTCACACATGACTTCAGCTTCACCTGCATGAACCTCCACCTGCTGTCAGACTTTCACCTAGTTCAAAATATGGTCACATGATGTCGACTGAGAGTAAGACACCAAGGTTAAAATACCTGCTCCTCTGGATTCTTTTTGTCCTTTTTTAGTATCCATCCTCTCATTGATGGTAAATCAGCTCTCTTGTTTTTAGTTGTTTTTCCACCACCTATATATACCTCCAATTTCACCCACAGCCAGCTGTCCCTGGAGGGGACACATGTTAACGATAAACTCCAAAAAAACAAAAAACCTTGTCTTCTAACATAAGAACTGATGGGGCCATAACGGTCTGGGTATCATCAGATAATCATCATTCAGCAGTCAAATTCTCAATTTTGATGCATTTATAGATGAAAAGTCAAGTCAATAATCCCGGTCAATGATAGATAAGTATAGCTGATCAGCATGGTTTGCCAACCTTCAGACATTATAGTCTAAAATGATGATTAATCAGCCTGAGTTCACTTAAAAAAACGGAAATCACTAACTTATTCTATTCTGTTTGGTGGTTTATGATGCTTTTCAATAATTTCTAGCCTATTTGGTATAATATTTAATTTAGTTAATTGTTCTGACAACAACAATAACTGCATCAAAATTGAGATTTTGATGATACTCAGACCCATGACGTGAAAATGTGAAATAACTTCACTACATTGACTTTAAATGAAGATTTTGTGCCAGTTTCCACTAAATGCTCTTTTCCATTGTGTTACATGACACCACAGTGAGCAATAGGACCACTGTTTAAATTCCCTTTCTGCCGCTTTTATTTCAACAAAACTTCTCTGCACAACATGTTTCAAAAAGTTGAATCTCCTCTCCACCATGCCACCCTTACCTGCCCAAAGACTGACTTCACTATGGGATGCAGACTAGAGTCACGCTCAGACACGTTTGCGCCCTGCAGTCTCTTGGATGATGCGCCTCGGCTGCTGGATGCGGGATGCTTGACAGGTGGTGCGGTGATGCTGCTGGTGGTCGCAGGCGGGTCGGAGCTGAGGCTGGAGGATGAAGACCCGGTGATGATGACTCTCTCCCGGGGCTCGAAGAAGAAAGCCGCGTCGTCTGTGGGCTGTTTTGGATGAGATGGAGTTGGAGAGCTCCTTCTGTCCTGGTGGTGGTGGTGCTGATGATGGTGGTGCTGATGCTGCGCTGCTGGAGGCAGCTCACCTCTAGAGGAGTCGTGGTGATGATGATGGGAGTGTTTGGACCTGGTGCGCTCTTTCTGATGCCGACTCGCTCTGTGTCTCACATCCTCATCATCAAGGAGGAGGCTCGCCTGCCGGTGCTGATGAGAGTGGCTCTTCTGCAGCACCCGGTGATCGCCTCGAGAGTCGGCGCGTCTCGGCTGGCAGAGAGGTCTCCGCGCACTCGTCTCGCAGTCCTCCGTCCAGCCCGTGTACTCCTCGCTGCCTCCAGCGCCGGTGGTGGGATGATGGGGATGATGGGGATGGTGCTGATGCTGAGCCGCCCGGTTGCTACGGTGATCCAGATGTGGACCGCTGCTCGAGTGCGCGGACCTGCGGTTGAGCCCTGAAGATCTCAGCAGAGAAGTAGTGGACTCGCTTTTGGGGATGGAGGAGCTCATCGTGCGCTTGACAGGCGGATAGTGGAGATTCTGCTGCTGCAGGCTGGAGGTCGAGTAAAGGAAAAAGAAGGCAGTCCTCCACCACGTGGAGGGTGTTGAGCATCAGCCAGTTGGAGTTGGACCCCCGCGCTCTCTACTAATCCACATCCACGCGTAAAGAGTCCTTGGGGATGAAGTTTGGAGCAGCGGCAGCAGCCACCTGATCGAGCGTTTTGCAGTGAATGAATGTGAAGTGAAGTGCAGCCTGATCTGGCAGCCAGGCGGTCAGTTGTGACGCTTCACAACTTTTGGATGACAGTCACACGCAGCAGTCCACGCGCAAAGTTCATCATGACCCATGCACGTCACAAGGCTACAGATCATTTGGCGCGTAATGAGCTGCTTGATTAATATTCCCTTTCTATTTTTTTAGCCCGACTGTGTGGGAGCCCCTGTGTTTGAGCCTCTGCTACTGAACATGTCTTCACAAAAAAAAAGCACAAACACAAACACTAAATATTTCACCAGCATCAATAGATGATGTTAAAACAAACAGATGGATTCACTCCAAAACTCAACAAGTGGCTTCATGCCATGTGGACAACAGAGGTCTTTAGACTCAGAGAGTAGCCTATAACCTTGTGTCCTACAGATTTGTAGTGTAATTTAACAATTTTTTTAAAAACTAAATACAATTTAAAAACCAATGACAAATGCAAGACAATAAAAGTTAATGAATGAAAAGGTGAAAATTAAAGAGCAAACAAGGATTAAAAGGACTACAAACACACTTCAGCAGTTATAGGAGGTCTTTTGAGCTATGAATAGTAACATAACCTTTTTATAGTTAACACTGAGGCATCATTTATTCATTAGGAAGCAGCATCGGGAGAAACAAACAAGTGGATGTGATATACAAAAGAGAACTACAATAGTCTATATTAGGCTATAGAGTATAGACAATCTTCCTGCTGTACATAGATAAACATACATGTATACATATACAGTATACATACATACATACATACATATCTAATATATATATATATAAAGTTTTTCAGGGTGCCCCTTTGAAAATGGCCATAAAAAATAAAATATATATATATATATACACATACATACATACATACACAAATATACATATAGTATATACACGCATACATATATGCAGTACATATATATATATACAGTACATACATAAATACTGTACATATGCACACACATATATACTGTACATACATATACTATATATGTATACATACATATACAGTATACTGTGTATATATATTATATACATATATATACTGTACACATATACACATATAGATATAGACGTTTCTCAAAATAGTAACAGCAAACTTCAAAAGGAAAAAACAACAACGCTCAAAATAAAAGCGTGACAGCATTTCCAGTCTCATCCCATCTGCACACCTTGGGTCATAATTCTCCCAGCAGCTGTCCGGGGACGCAGGGCAAAACTGTGTAATGATGTCAATACATGGAGCCAATTAGACACTCCAGCTCTCACGAACTGTGCTTCACAGTGCAAAGCTGAGACATGAACAGATTTCTGCCCTCCTCTCTCAGGGGAATTTTTGTTCTCTGACATCTGTGTCTCTGTCTCCTCTGCTCCAGGGAGAGGCGAAGTATCTTCACTCCAGCGCTCCCCCCCTCCACCCTCTCTTCTACATCGGCTTGCTTTAACTCCTCTGCTGCCTTTTCATCCTCTGCTGCTGCTGAGCCATTCAGTCATTATCAGGTGTAACCCTATCAGTTACTCATCATACCATCCACACCCTCCTTTTTTATGATGATCAATAGAAATTCTGTTTTGATCTCAACTTTGGAATATTTCATTCTTATAAGATGTGTGAATCTATATATCTATATAT
>CAKAOI010051033.1:2107-20031 GCA_916701655.1 Sebastiscus albofasciatus
TCATGTATGTACACTCACCGGCCACTTTATTAGGTACACCTTGCTAGTACCGGTGGTCTTCTGCTGCTGTAGCCCATCTGCTTCAAGGTTGGACGTGTTGTGCGTTCAGAGATGGTATTTTGCATACCTTGGTTGTAACGAGTGGTTATTTGAGTTACTGTTGCCTTTCTATCATCTCCAACCACTCTGCCCATTCTCCTCTGACCTCTGACATCAACAAGGCATTTCCGTCCACACAACAGCCGCTCACTGGATCTGTTCTCTTGTTGGGACCATTCTCTGTAAACCCTAGAGATGGTGGTGGTGAAAATCCCAGTAGATCAGCAGTTTAATACTCAGACCAGCCCGTCTGGCACCAACAACCATGCCACGTTCAAAGACACTCAAATCCCCTTTCTTCCCCATTCTGATGCTCGGTTTGAACTTCAGCAAGTCGTCTTCACCATGTCTAGATGCCTAAATGCATTGAGTTGCTGCCATGTGATTGGCTGATTAGCTATTTGTGTTAACAAGCAATTGAACAGGTGTGCCTAATAAAGTGGCCGGTGAGTGTATATATTTATTGTTGGAAATCAATTAACAACACAGAACAATGATAGATATTGTCCAGAAACCCTCACAGGTCCTGCATTTAGCATAAAACATATGCTCAAATCATAACATGGCAAACTGCAGACCAACAGGCAACAACAGCTGTCAGTGTGTCAGTGTGCTGACTTGACTATGACTTGCCCCAAACTGCATGTGATTATCATAAAGTGGGCATGTCTGTAAAGGGGAGACTCGTGGGTACCCAGAGAACCCATTTACATTCACATATCTGGAGGTCAGAGGTCAAGAGACCCTTTTGAAAGGGGCTATGACAGTTTTTACGTGCCAAAATGTTAAGTTTGGAGCGTTATTTATCCTCCTTCGCGACAAGCTAGTATGACACGGTTGGTACCAGCGGATCCCTTAGTTTCATATGTTGCCAGTATCTTCATGCTAGCTTTAAAACTGAGCCCACTACAACCTAAAAAAGTTACGTTAATGCGTTGAAGAAATTAGTGACGTTAAAATGGAATTTGCTTTAACACGTTATCATCACGTCAACTTTGACAGCTCTACTAAAAACATTTGTGATATTTTGTGCAAACAGGAAATATATCTTTAGACACAAACAGCAGTGAGCTCCTGCGTCACTACCTGCCTTCATCCACACACATCTTCCTTTAATCATCCAAGCATTGTCTGCCAGAGGCTTTCATATTTCCCCTTTGCCTCTAGTCCTTCTGTTTGAAGAATACAAATCGTTGAGCCGGGGGGGATTTGAACCCCATAACCTTGTTACCCCCAGGGATAAAACACTGTCGCTTTTACACTACTGTTTCTCAACTTGAATGTTTTTATAATCCAATCCATCACTTTCACTGAACAACGCAGACGGTTGCACACCAGGAGCTCTGTGTTACTGGTTGAAAATGATGAAGCATAATCAATATCTCTCCATTAGAAAGATCTAACATTCCTCATATGTGTGAAAAAGACATAAAATCAATACACCTAGCTCGGACTTCTGACATGTTAGTCACAGCTCTTGTTATTGGATTTCTGTCTTGGTAAAATTCATCTTTATGTCCAGTACTGCAGCATGCATCGCCCCTTTTTAAGTCAGGTAAGTCAGGCCATAGATGAAATAAAAGTTGATCTGTTTATAAACCACATGAGTAAGAGAAGAGTAGAGAGGTGGGAGGGGAGAGACGAGGGATGATGTGCACTGATGGTCTTCAAAAGGACCACATGTAAGGGATAATGTACCCGAGCCATTGTTGTGAAATAAACCCCGACAGGGCGATGCCGCACCCCGACGTGGAGCGCTTATTATCCCACTTATTACACGGCTACTGACTTAAAGGCAGAGTTGGCGATGTTCTCCAGTATACACTATTTGTTATATTGGTTGAAACAGCGATCCATTACTGATGAGCTCTGAAAAAGCACCTGAAAAGAGCCATCATCTGTAGCTGCTGTAATCCTGTAAAAACGTCTATCAATCACTGCCTCGCGGTCCGCTTGGAAAGAACCAATCAGATGCCTCCCTGCCTCCCTGCTCGTACTCTATCCTTGGCGTGCACCAGCCTGAACTCTAAGTGCGTCACCGCAGCACGTTTACTGGAGAATGGATAATAACGCATTAACGCAAATTCGTTTTAATGCATTAATGCAACTTGCGATTGTTATGTTGTAGCTTGCTCGTGAAGGAAGTTAAATAACGCTCCAAACTTTGGCTAAATTTTGGCAAGGGGAAATCCGTTATGGCTACTTTCAAAGGGGTCCCTTGACCTCTGACCTCCAGATCAGTGAATGTAAATGGGTTCTATGAGTACCCACGAGTCTCCCCTTTACAGACATGCCCACTTTATGATCATCACATGCAGTTTGGGGCAAGTCATAGTCAAGTCAGCACACTGACACACTGACAGCTGATGTTGCCTGTTGGGCTGCAGTTTGACATGTTATGATTTGAGCATATTGATTTATGCTAAATGCAGTACCTGTGAGGGTTTCTGGACAATATTTATCATTGTTTTATGCTGTTAATTAATTTTCAATGATAAATATATACATACATTTGCATAAAGCAGCATATTTATCCACTCTCATGTTAATAAGAGTATTAAATACTTGACAAATCTCCCTTTAAGGTACATTTTGAACCGATAAAAAATGTGTGATTAATTTGCGATTGATTGCGAATTGCGAAAATTTAATATTTTAATCGATTGACAGTCCTAGAAATATTGTAATCAAATTAGGATAAATGTATAAAAATCCTTAAGAAATACAGCGCATTTAGATTTGAGCCCATTTAGTTAGATTTTTAAAGTGTAAAGTCAGTGAGTCACTTGACTGTGTAATGATTGTTGAACGCTTCGTCGTCTCGTTGAGGAATATTTGAAAGGGCTCATCAACTCTCACAGCTTGACCAACTTCAACGTCTCATTTCAAGCTGTGCATACCGGGCCGACATCAGCGTGTGTGTAGTTGGTGCCACGGCGAGTGGCGTGATTCATGTTGCGTCTGCAGAAAGGGTTACTTTTGTGTGTGTGTGTGTGTGTGTCGTCTCTAATGGCTTCTGCCTGGATACAGTGATGGCTGGGCGGAGGGGGGGAGTGTGTGGGTGGTGGGTAGTAATTGGCTCTCTGAGAGGAGACCAAAGGGGAGTTGAAGGTGTGTGTGTGTGATGATGACTTGAAGCGGACTTGACTCAAGTGTCTGAATGTGTGTGTGTTTGTTTAAAAGGACGTATTTTCCTCCATCCATTCTTTCCCCTCGCCCACACACACACATACACACACATACACACACATACACACACATACACACACATACACACACTTCCCCTCACTTAACACATCCTATTAAGGTCAGGGAAGAGCAGAGATGGAATGATATATTTGTCTTTATCACCACTTAGCCTCGTAACCTCTTCAAAAATACACACACACACACACACGGTGGCGTCTAGAAGGTAACCCACAAGTTGCGAAACGCTCACGAGATGGTTCGGTTAGGCATTGAATGGTTAAAGTTAGGCATTGAATGGTTAAGGTTAGGCTAGGTTGTCGGGCAACAAGCCTCGTGAGAGTTTTTGCAATTTATGGGTTACCTTCTGGATGCGACCCACAGGCAGGCACACACACACACACACACACACGGTGGCGTCTAGAAGGTAACCCACAAGTTGCGAAACGCTCACGAATGGTTAAGGTTAGGCATTGAATGGTTAAAGTTAGGCTAGGTTGTCGGGCAACAAGCCTCGCGAGAGTTTTTGCAATTTATGGGTTACCTTCTAGACGCGACCCACAGGCAGGCACACACACACACACACACACACACACACACACACACACACACATATTCTGTAAGGATCTCTTTGTATTCATTTGCTGCTGCGTCCTCCTTTTCTTCTTCCGTCTCTCTCTCTCTCACCTGTTTTCCATGGTGGAAACGTTTCTTCTGGAACTTTTTCCAAGAGCCCCCACCACAGTTTTAGCCTCCTGGTCATAGATCCCTGGCCCCTAATTAGAGTCGCTGAGAGTGAGACCATGGCTGTATTCCAAACCGCCTACTACATACTACTGATGAACGCAGTATGCTGTATACAGTGCATAGCATGCCATTTTCTTTTGTACTAGTCAGAAGCGGCTTCTCCTCCGGCCAGGAGCAGAGCTTCGCCTCGCTGCTCCGCCGGTCCCCGCTGGGAGCCGACACTGACACCACGCTGCTTTAAGCCAAGGCCATGTTGCTGGGCCCGCTGGAGGGAAGGCAGGCATGGTAGAACCAGAACGAGGACTGAGCGCGGGCAGACTGTCAGACTCTGCTTCAGTAGAAAGAGAAGTTTTCTAAAGGGACTCTAATGCTCGGAAACGCTACCGCTTTTGTCCGAAGGGATCGCTAAAAATTAACACAGAATGAAAGTTCCTCGTAGTAACTTTAAGATAAGAAAGAATAACTTGATTCATGACTTCCTTACATTACTGGAACCTTAATCTAAACAAATTGCACACTGCATTCAAATTAGCATGTAAACATGTCAAACAGAACTGCATATGCAACCTTCCTACAAGTGTAGAGCTGCAGGAATACTCCTAATACTGCCTGCCTAATAACCCTAAACAATTATACATACATTTACATAAAGCAGCATATTTGTCCACTCCCATGTTGAAAAGAGTATTAAATACTTGGCAAATGTCCCTTTAAAGGGACTGTTTGTAACTGCGTGTTCCAACACAAACTACACAGAAGCACCAAAACCGCAAAGTTATATCTGGTGAAGCCCGTCTTGCAAAACAGTGTCAACTAATCCTGCTCCAGCCTCCCGACCGCGGCCAGAAGACAGAGGGGAGTCGTTGCTGTGTCTGCTCCGCTGCCTGCCTTCACTCACACACCGCGCTCTTTCTCACTCGCTATCTCGCGCCACCTCTCACGTGCATGCACGCTCACTCCACACTGCAGAAGAGTTAGTTTAGCTCTGAGAATATCTAGTGAATGTACAGTGGACGTTTGTGCAGAAATAACTGCTGCAGCTCCTCCAGACCAACAGAGGTTTCCCGTGTCTTGTTTCATGCCGCTGAGTGAAGTGACGGGGCTCCGGAGCGAGTTACGCTATCATCTCCAACCAAAACTCCGGTGTCTCCCCTGTTCCTTCTGATCGCAGTCGGGAGGCTGAAGCAGGAAACACATGGATTCATGGAGAGACCTTCGTCTGGTCAGCTAACATTACTGCCAAGCAGCTGAAATATAGAGTGATATTGTGGTTTTAGCTGACGTGTGTCGCCTCACTGTTTTGATCAGTGCTCCTTCATGTCTATGTAGAGCGAGCACAAGCGCGAGCAACAGGACGCTGACTTTCGTTGACTTAACGGCTACAGGTGTCGCTGTTAACAAGACATTTCTGATTCTTACATAGAGTCCCTTTTAAGGTACATTTTGAACAGATAAGAAATGTGCGATTAAATATTTTAATTGATTGACAGCCCTGGTAAAATCATACAATCTGGATGTGAGACTCGTTTTAATGCCGGGTGTAAAGGCGGTCAAACAGCTTCTGATACTGATGTAATTGTGTGTAGAGAAGCTGCTGTCCTGCACTGTGAGACTGCAGGTGAATTTAAAGCAGTATATTGATGAAAACTCCTTCCACTCCGTCCCACTCCTCCATATTTCTCTCACTTCTTTCTGAATGGTCCCTCCCATTTCATTTGATTTCCCCCAGTCCCAACTCTCCTCCTCTTCCTCACGTTTTTCTTCTGATTCCTCCTCCTTCCTCCCTTCTCTCCCTTCGTGTGACTATCACCTTCTTTGTCGGTCTCTCTCTCTCTTCATCTAATCCCTTCTTACTTATTCAGATGCCTTTCTATCACCTGTTTTTATCTCCTCTTATTCTTTCACTCCCCCACATCTTTTCTTTCTTTCCTTCCTCTATTCCTCTTCACTGTTTTATGACCCCTCCTCCTCCTCTCCTCCTCCTCCTCTCTCTCTCTGTCTCTCTTCCCTGCAGCTATTTCTCCTTTCTTACTCCCTTTCTCCTCTTTACATCTTTGAATCCCTCTAAACTGCAGATTTCTCTCTGCAGTGCAGATTCGTCAGCCCACACCCAAAACCTCTCTTCCTCCTCCTCCGTCCATCCTTCATCACTGTGACTCGGCTCCACAGTAACGACGGTGCTGCTGTTGATGAATGAACAGTCTAAACCTTCCAGCTATGTGTTTGTTAATGTACAGGAGGTTTGGAACTGGTTTAATGGGTCTCACTGGTCCTCAACTTACTTAAAACAAACATGTTGAATACATCTCTCTAGGCTGTGGGAACTTATCAACATGTTTCACTATTTCCTAAAGAAAACATGATAACAACCGGAACATAACGGACAGTTTATTCAACAAGGAAGATAGTCGTATTGGTTATAGATTAAATCAAACTGCCTGGACATCACGACAAGTTGAGTTACATGTTTACTGTATTTGTAGCACAGCAGTCTGTGTGTGTGTGTGTGTGTGTGTGTGTGTGTGTGTGTGTGTGTGTGTGTGTGTGTGTGTGTGTGTGTGTGTGTGTCAGGGTGTTAATTCTTATCTCATGTATCAGGCTATCTTGTTAATCACTAAATGAAGTCAGGCTTCAGTGATCACAACACAAACATGCACGAGCACACACACATCGTATCATGCCAGGCACATTAAACATGTAAAGCTGGTTTAAAAGACAGCTTCTATGGCAGCAGTCTGTGTGTGTGTGTGTGTGTGTGTGTGTGTGTGTGTGTGTGTCTCTCAGCTCAGAAAAGGTGACAGCTGATGTAGAGCATGATTACCACGGAGCGGAGGTGGTGGTGTTGGGTATTTGATAAGCATGCACACACACACTGTTACTCCCAGTAATGAGGGGAGTGTTAGCCGGCATGGAGGGAAGGCAGCCCATTGTAATTATAGAAGGCGACTGAGGGTGGGAGATGGATGGCTCTCCGTCTCAAACACACACACACACACACAGTGAAGTTTGCTGAAGTAGACGAAGAGGAAGACAGAGAGAGGAAGACGTCTTGCTGTATTTCTCTCAGGCTACGTTCAGACTGCAGGCTCGTTTGTCAGATCAGATGTTGAGGACGGACTGTCCACACTGTTCTTTGTGATCAGATCGGATTTGTGTGTCCTGATCACAGACTGTATATAGAGAGGCGAAGTCCCGCCCCTTTTGGTGGACCGTCATGGGACCTTATTTCAGAAAAAATATGAATAGTCAACGGAGAGAGACAAATATTTGTTTTAATCCCGTTTGAATTGAATCACACACATATCATATGAAACTAGAAAACCTGAAGAATCCATGTCATACTAGCTTGTTGTGAAGGAGGTTAAATAACGCTCCAAACTTGCGCAAAAGTTTGGCGAGGAAAAACTGTCATGTCCATTTTCAAAGGGGTCCCTTGACCTCTGACCTCCAGATATGTGAATGTAAATGGGTTCTATGGGTACCCACGAGTCTCCCCTTTACAGACATGCACACTTTATGATAATCACATGCAGTTTGGGGCAAGTCATAGTCAAGTCAGCACACTGACACACTGACAGCTGTTGTTGCCTGTTGGGCTGCAGTTTGACATGTTATGATTGGAGCATATTGTTTTATGCTAATGCTAATATTTGTCATTGTTTTGTTTTGTTAATTGATTTACAATATTAAACATATACATACATTTGCATAAAGCAGCATATTTATCAACTCCCATGTTGATAAGATTATTAAATACTTTACAAATTCCCTTTATGGTACATTTAGAACAGATGAATAAATGTGCGATTAATCACGATTAACTATGGACAATCATGTGATTAATTGTGATTTATGATAATCACATGCAGTTTTTTTGAATACAGTATAAATGTGTTAGTTTCTCCTATTCTAAAATGGTGTGTTTGTATGTTTCTGCATACTGGGGTCCCTAACAGTCTTGAATTACATAAATTGGGTCTCACTGTAAAGCTGAGACTCTTGTGGATCCAATGAGCCCAACTGTATTCATGTGTGATGATGTTATTCCCCATAGGAGACATTTCATTGTAGTGAGAACATTTTTTTTAAAACTTGTCCTCACTATATAAAAGGACCTGTGTTGACCTCAAGGATAATCACAGCCTCATGAAACTTTACAGCCACAAACTAGAGACCTAGAGCATTCAGAGGATGGATGGATCAAACTAGAGACCTAGAGCATTCAGAGGATGGATGGCTTTCCTAGCTAGATTGACAATAAGGGGCTTTCTGAGCAGTTTACACAAGAAAAGTGCTCGCCATCCAATTGCCAGAAAACGCAATTCTTGCAGAAATCTCAAAAGGTTTTTTAAACTAAATCACAGCATGGCTTTTTCTATGGTTTTCCTCAAGGTCTTGGAGTCTTAATGTGTTATTCTGGAGGGATTATTGATCATTGTTATTAATTCTCGAGTGGTAAAAAATGGTTAGATTTAGCACCAAATCTGTGCAACAAATGGTATCAACCTAAAAATTGCTGCAACAACTTATAAGACATAATGGAGCATGGGGATGACCATCATATACTTCTATCATAATGTTCTAAACTCTTATATTTTGATTTATGACTAAAACAATTTGACACACAGTGCTGAGCTGCATCTCAAATTAATCTCCAGGTTCTCAGCTTTCAGATGACGTTCACCACTTCTATGTGATGTCTACTGCTGACCTGCTATCTCCCCCTAAAGACACCTGATCTCCCTAAAAAAGACCAAAACGGGTGTATTGTGGGTTTATTATTACACATCAGTACAGATGTTTTACATCAGCCTGACCATTTTGTAGTACTTGAGGTTATTTTGGTGTCCAGTTATAGAGACATGTTTTATGTGTCTGATGAGACACACTGTGCCGTCACACGTGCGCTCATTTCCATTTTATTGTCACTGGGCTCTGATGTGCCAGCTGCTGTTTAGCAGCTGGAGGAATTAAATAATTAAAAACTTAGAATTAATCCTGGTCAATGGTTCCTCTGGGATTTGATGCCACTTTGAAGTTTAGCTGTTACGCTGTGCGTTAAGTGAAAGTTATTTTTTTTGTCCTAAAATGGGGAATCCACCGTTTGCAGTTGCCTTACACAGTCAGACAACCACATGGTAATCCTATCCATCCATTTCTTTTCATATGTAGACTACTTTTTTGAGATGGATTTAACATGTGAGGGTGCAGGTCGTAGCCACGCTGTTTTGTGCTTTCTCGTTTCGGCTCGCTGCGGTTTGTTTTGGTTGACGGATACTGAACAGATATGACGTCACGTTACTCAGACTACAACAATAAAAGCGGTAACTTCCTTCTACCTCCACATAGACTCAAATAAAGCAAATATATCGATTCTGGCATTTAAAAAATCAATTAAAAAGAAAAACAAAAGCGATACATATGTTTGGTTAAAGTTTCAAGCCGTTTAACTCCCACATTCAGCTGGGATTTAAACGTTATAGGTCAGAGTCTTCTAATGTTGGTCTCCAGTAGAAACAAATGTACAAAATGATAAAGCTCACCGAACTGCTGCGGCAGGAGACATTTTAACAGAGTTGGATGGATTAATAAAGGAGCAAAAGAGAAAACACAGGAAGTCCAGGAGGGAGTGAGAAAGAGGAAGGAGGAGAGGAGTAACAGCAGAGAGCAAACATAGCAGGAAGTTAAGAACATCCTGGAGCAATGAAGCTGAACATATTCTCTCAGTTCCATCCAGGTTGCTCTACTCGGTTTCCCTCTACAGAGATCGAACAGTGCTACTTTAGATTTTTAACGCAATATTTTGATGGATTTATTTTGTTCTCCAAACACTCTGGAAGCAAAATAAAAAATAACTCTGAATAAGATCTTTGCACTTCAGTGGATTCCTGTCATCAATCATTGCAACAGAACAACTCTTGCTGTGTTGCTTACGGCGCGTCCACACAGGGGACGTCAGGAACGCGTGGCGGCTGCGTTACCTGTTGTTTTTTATTTTGTCGTCTGTGTTAACAGCTTAGAGCAGCCACACAGCCCACGTGAGCAGCGCGGCTCAGCAGTGTGTCTTCTAGAGATTCAAGGTCTCGCCTGTTTTTACCGCGAGCCGTGTTCACAACAACAACAGACAGTGAAAATGATCTTTTGATTGTATGTTGACATCATATCAGGAACATTAATACACTTTCAATGTCTGTATCTGTAGAATATGTCACCGACATGAAAATCAACACTTCCTGCTTTCATTTCAAAATAAAAGCCCTCAAGCCTTTTTTTCTTTGGACAGAATTCCTTCATTTGTTAACACTTTTATTCTGAAATATTTGCAGGACAGTGTTGTAGAACATGCAGTGAGTTGCACGGCTCCATGAATGAATATAGTACAGGGTTTTAATTGTGGATTATCACTATTATTTACAAATTACCACACGTTTCTTAACCTTTTTCCGTCTCAAATAAATATAAATTACATTTATAATGAAATGAAATGGCCATTTTGAAAGACAAACTCTATGTAGACAGAAAGAGCTGACAGCAGCAGCAGTAGAAATGCAGCCGGTGTGGACGACACACGCGTGAAACACGCAACTGTACAGCGAGGCAGCCGTACAGCGAGGCAGCCGCCACGCGCCGCTGACGTTCCCCGTGTGGACAAAGCATAAGACACAAACATGGATGACAGATTAATACTTACTGCTCATCCAGCTCATCTGTGTCCCGCAGGGAAATTAGCGAGATGTAGCTGTGAAAGCATCTGTTTAAGCTGCACAGCTGGACCGTGTCGGTGACTGTTTCACTATTAAAGTGTCACTTCAAAATATGGAGTTTGTCTAAAGATGGCTTCCATTTGTTTCCTCTGTGCAGTCAGAGCGAGCGCACCGAAGTTAAAGTCAAATGTTTGTATATGAGATTCATTGTCAGCAAATCATCTGGCAGCTGATCTGTACTGTTCGTACCTCGTGTGAAGCCAGAAGTCAATGTTGATTTATTTTATCACATAACTTCTGTACTTATGTTATGCCAAACCACAAACTTTTCGGAAACCTAATTAAGTAGTTTTATCGCCTAAACGTAACCAAAGATGGAAGTTTATTTTGAAAAGACTGTACAGTATGCATGTAACAAGCAGCGCCATCTAGCATCCTGCTTCTATACTCTTTGCCGTCACTTTCTCAGGTCAAAATGACACATGAACATCATGAAACCTGCCCTGGCAGAGGCCTGCGCTCTCCGAGTGCATTTCTAGTTAATATTGTAATCCATTTCTTCCCATAGATCCCCCCACATGCTGCACACTGTTCCTTTAATAATACAAATTAAACAGCAAGGGCGTCTTTTTACACCCAACCAGACCCTCTCTACAGTACCGACTGTACCCCACTGGAGCTTAAACCTCAGGCACCTCAAGTCTCTGGCAGTTCTCCGTTCTCTGACGAGGATGCACGCATAACTGGTCGAGGGTAAAGCTAAATTATAGCACTTTATCACTAAGATCTACTGTAAAATGCACTGAATGTTGCAGATTGATGATATGTAATGATGTGTAAAGATGTGTAATGGGGGTTTTCCATGAACTGGAGCTTCTTGTACAGACTGTAAATAGCAACATATCAGCAGATTCATAAAGACTTGTGCTGACTACATTAAGCCAAACATAAACCCTGAAGCCGTTTTCACTCTCACACACACACACACACCGTACTGTATACACAATAGGCTGTTAGTGTTAATGTATGTATGAGGACATTCAGTGACCATGTTACTTTCATGAACTGTAATCCTACTCAGCAAAACATGCCACTCCTTCTAGTAACTCATCCTCACATGAAATCTAATCTGTAACTGTAAACCCAGGAAAGCAGAGCGGAGCCTCATAACTGTCCTCTCAGCTCATCTCTGTTCACTCAGCACAAGTTATCATCTCAAAGATTTCAATCCTGGTTGGAAAACGCCTTCAGCAGCTATTCTGTCAGAAATTCAGCAGATTAAGAACTGCTGGTGTAATTTAGGGCTGTAAACCGATTAAAGTATGTAATCGTGATTAATCGCAAATTAGCAGTTTATCAACACACAATTACATCAGTATCAGAAGCTGTTTCGCCTTTACACCTGGCATTAATACGTGTCTCATCTCCAGATGTATGATTTTACTAGGGCAGTCAATCAATTAAAATATTTAATCGCAAATTAATCACACATTTTTTATCCGTTCAAAATGTCCCTTAAAGGGAGAATGGTCAAGTATTTAATCCTCTTATCAACATGGGAGTGGACAAATATGTTTGCTTTATGCAATTCTATGTATATATGTATTATTGGAAATCAGTTAACAACACAAAACAATGACAGATATTGTCCAGAAACCCTCACAGGTACTGCATTTAACATAAAACAATATGCTTTTATCCAGTAGATATAGGTATTTTTCTTGTTAATTGCCAGTGTGTGTGAAGGTAATTTAAACCTTGCGTGGGATTGGCGTGGGACTCTGCCAGTAACACTATAAACTAATGCACAGAGAGATAATTGCATACAAATACATTTAAAAAAAGCTCAAAATAGATTGAAATAATGAGATTCTTGATGTTTATAACTTTAAAGTTCACACTCAGATGCGCCTCTTTTCCCATCTTGTCTCACCTACTTCTACCGGGATCGTTTCATCATCAGAGAGATGAGAAGAGATGAGATGCAGCTCAGCGGTAACATTCTGTAAGGGATTTGGTGTCAGCAACTTGTTATTATACCTCCCCGTTCCCCCGCATCACAGCAGGCTGTATGGCTTTCTAATCTCATCTAACGTGTGTTCATATGAAATGGATGATCTGTAGCTCAACCTGCTGCTATTACAGACCAACAACCCTCCATCACTCCGTTCCCAGTCCCTCCACTGAGCCTCCCAGTGCAGCTGGCAGATCTTATGTCACATTCCCAACAACGGCTGCAGATTACAGCTGAATGTAAATGGTTTCCACTGAGCCGTGTCAACGTAATCCATGTTTTTCATGGCAGAGGGAGTTATTTATGTGTGTGAGGATAAGAGAAGGTGGTTTAGTACCATTACATTTATGGTGCATTATGTTTCTTGAATGATATCAGGGAGGTGTAGAAACCCTGCTGTGTCTCACAGCGGGCAGGTTTTTGACACTTTGATTTGACCCACTTTTATATAATGTATAATATATATACATATATATGTATATATATTATATATATCATATAACAAACGGTGACTACCTGGTTTTTGAAAAAGGACATTTGCAGCAATGTTCAATGTTTTTACAGCAGTTATTCTTGTCATAAATCAGAAATTAACATGAATTAAAATAAATTGTAAATGTGTATAAGGGTTTAGAACATTATGATAGAAGTATATGATGGTCATCCCCATGCTCTATTATGTCTCATAAGTTAATAATCCCTGCAAACATACCACATTAAGACACCAAGACCTTGGGGAACACCGTAGAAAAAGCCATGCTGTTATTTGGTTTCAAAAACTTTTGACATTTGGAGATTTCTGCCAGAATTGCATTTCTTTCAGCGATTGGATGGCGAGCACTTCTGTTGTGTAAACTGCTCAGAAACCCCCTTATTGTCAATTTAGCTAGGAAAGCTCATCCATCCTCTGAATGCTCTAGGTCTCTAGTTTGTGGCTGTAAAGTAAAAAATGTTCTCACTACAATGAAATGTCTCCTATGGGGACTAACAGCATCACACATGAATACAGTTGGGCTCATTGGATCCACAAGAGTCTCAGCTTTACATTGAGACCCAATTAATGTAATTCAAGACTGTTAGGGACCCCAGTATGCAGAAATATTCAAACACCATTTTAGAATAGAAGAAAAAAACACATCTCTACTGCATCATACTGCTGGCCATGCTAGTTTCTCCTCACTAAAATACAGCTTAACTTTGGAGCGTTATTTAGTCTCCTTCTCAACGATGGATCCCTTTCTAGCTTCGTATGATACCAGTATCTTTGCTCGAGCTTTAAGACTGAGCCTGCTACATCCTCTTAAAGACGGTAATGTCAGTCAGGTTCGCCGGGGATCCTGCGGGTCTCAGAGGGTTAATTCAAGGTGCACACGGTGGAATAAAAACAGGGAAATGAAAGACATAGCAGGAGACTCACTATGTCAGTTTCAGTAATGTATTAGTTACATCAGTTACCGCCGTCTTTTTCATTATAACAGTATTTTTACGATGCACCATCCTGGTAAACAGAACATCAAACAGATGATAAAGTCTGCTGACAAAAAGCATTTATTTATCTCTGCACAGTCTCGAGCACATGCATTGTTTTTATGGGTTACAGAGCCAGACAGTACAAATGTAGGAGTTTGTACCAAACAACTGAATCACCGTGTTCTTCTGGGCTTCCCCCGTGGTTGCAACCTGACAAACCACATCACCTCCTGTTTTACCATCCAATGTGTGAAAAAGCAAAGAGAAAGAATGTCTTCTGTCGATACGTCCATGAGATGGAGCACGGCCTCCTGCCTGCAGCACGCTGTCAGATGCTGTAAATCATCTCACATGTCCCGTAAGTTACCCATACCTCGATGTCAATTAGCATTCATCATTTAGCTTTGACAAATGCCACGGCTCGATAGTTAATGTGTCTCTCGTAAATGCCAATTATGGCACTTTATCTTCAGGCCGGTAACGAGCTGAGATGATAAGTGATGGAGTCTGGAGGCTCGGTTCAGCATCTGTCTGTGTGCCGGGTCATGTTATAGGCCTAAATGTTGCTTTAATGTCACTCGTTTTATCGTTTAGTGAAACAGATACTGTAATATGGTATAATGGCAGATCACCGGTGTGAGATGATTTGTAGGTTTATATGTAAAAGTCTTCCTTTACTCCCTTTCAGTAATGTTCAGACTAATGAGGAAATGAACCAAAGACCAATGTGGCCAATAATGCTCGCACAAAGTAGTCATACAGATCAATAACGTCAATTATAGTAATTTACATCTAATTAGGGGTTCGAGTCCCGACGCGGCGCCACTCCACTGTTTTGTGGAGATTTTTTTTTTTCTTCAGAAATGTTTGTGTGAATTCTAGTTTCTCAACATTAACAACGCTAGATTTAAAGATTTAAGAAACATCTTTTGTGAAATGTTCATGTTTCAAAAACAGATGAACACAATGAAATAATACTATAAAACACTAAATCTTCAGACGTTCCATTGACCAGATGACGGTTGTCTTAAGTCTACACTAGGGATGTCCATAATTAACCGTTTAACCGTTAACCGACATTAAGCATTTTAACCGATTAACGCTGTCAGTTAAAACGGTTAGAAGAAATGTTAATAATTAACTCAAAAGCTGAGCGGCTCAGAGGAGCGGCTCGTCTCTTTAAGGAGAAAAGCTGGTCCACCTTAAGAGGCAGAGCCGGAGTTGCAGGATACAGGAAGTCGGCTCCGGTCTCTGGCTCGAGTTGTAGTTTCGTAGCATTTATTCACCGACAAATAAACTGTACACACACTGCTACACCTACGTTCACAGCTAGAACGCCACCAACAACCTCACACTCACCGCCAACACACACTATTGGAAACTTGCTACAGTTACGTGTGCGGCGGCGGCGAGAACGAAGCCTCCGGCAATGCAAGAGCTGCTAACGTAGCACAAATAACACACACTGTTTGTTGGACACTCGCCAAAGTTACGCCGGGCAGACAGAGTATCGTTACACCGAGCAGACACACAGCTGACAACCTGTTCAACTAAACTAAATGTGCGATGGAGACTTTTACTGGCATCGTAGCTGCTAAGTTAACGCTCCCGGGCGGTGAACTGGGGACTCCCGTCAACCAATATCTGTTGTGCTCCTGCAGCTGGTACGAGGCACAAATCTTGTCGGTTAGCAGTTAATCATCGGTTAACGGGGTCGGTTATCGGTTATCAGTTAAGACATTTTTTCACAACTGGCTCTGTTGTCTAAACTATATGAAATCCTAAAACATTGGACGTCCACTCCACTGGGAATCTGTTACTACGATCAGACCGTGGACTCGCACCATAAAAGCTAAAGAAACAAATCTTGCGCCTCGCTGTGTCTCCGGAGGGTCCAGAGGAGTCGTTTTATTATAATGTGACTTCATGGTCACATTTTAGATCTGGAGCCTTATTGCTATTCAGAACTATACAGGCAAGAAAATCACATTTCAGTAACGGTTCCTGTTCACATCCATTTTACAAATAAGCCATCTGTGAGGTGCACACACACACACACACACTCAGTCCCACCCCATTACAATCAGTTTCACAATTTCCTAAATACCACCCCAAAGACACTGTGTTCACATTAACATAAATCAGCAGACTGAAGAGATTTCTGTTGAGCAGAAGGAGGAGCTGTGATATTTTGTGGAGGAGTAAGAAGGGATGGATTAAAGGATCATATTTCAGGGAGCTTTCTGTTGTTCTATAATCCAAACCGCTTGTTGTACAAAACTGGCCCGGCTGATTCAACAGTCGTTTCCTGCCCCTTTAATTTAGAATGATTTTTTGGGGGGTTCTTTATTTTGATTTAATCCTTTTCTGTTATATAATCACTTAATGTAATGGCACTGTTTTATGTTTCCTCTGTAAAGCACTTTGTTTAACACAGAAGCTTAAAAACCAGCTGCCTCATCGTCACATCACGTCTTTTTGTTTCAGCAAAAAACACTTAATTTTAAACTAGTTTGATGCTGTAAATTGTGTTTTATAAATGCTAACATGTTTAACCCGTTAAAGCTGCAGTAGGCAGAACGTTTTTGGCATCATTGAGCAAAAAATCCATAATAACCTTTCAGCATATTGTAATTCAAGTGTTCTGAGAGATAACTAGACTTCTGCTCCTCCTCATGGCTCTGTTTTCAGGCTTTAGAAAATCTAACCCGTGACGGGAGACTTTGACCAATCACAGGTCATTTCAGAGAGAGAGCGTTCCTATTGGCTGTGCTCCGGCTTGTGGGCGGTGCTTGGTATTTCCTCAACTGATCTCAACATGACTGCAAACTTTCTAATTTTCCAGCTAAACCGTGCACTACAAGATGATTCTGAAAACATCTGAGGAGAGAAATAGGCATTACAGTAACAGAATATTGATTCATATTTTATCAGTGCTGCGTAGTTTGACCGTTTGGTCGGAGTTTGCGAGTGATTGACAGCCGCTCAGAGACGGCAGACTCCAGATCAGCTCTTGGTTGTTTTCCTCCGGTTTGCAATGTCCTGCAGATGCAGTTAGGAGCACCGGAGGACACAGAGGGACATGATTTTTGCCTCTGTCTCATGTACTACTGTCAGGATATAGTGACCGTTTTATAAAAAATACTTTTTTTAATTATATTTGCCCCATTTCTACCCGCTGCAGCTTTAAAACTCTGACAGCCTGCCGGCGGGCCCGGCAACTATTCTGTCTTTCACAGGTTGTTGCATGCTGAGAAACTAGAAAACCTCAAGAATCCATCAGTACCAACCATGTCATGTTGGGGAAGATCGCTAAATAACGCTACGAAGTTACACTAAATTTTGGCGAGGAAAAACTGGCCATTTTCAAAGTGGTCCCTTGACCTCTGACCTCCAGATGTGTGAATGAAAATGGGTTCTCTGGGTACCCACGAGTCTCCCCTTTACAGACATGCCCACTTTATGATAATCACATGCAGTTTGGGGCACGTCATAGTCAAGTCAGCACACTGACACACTGACAGCTGTTGTTGCCTGTTGGGCTGCAGTTTGCCATGTTATGATTGGAGCATATTGTTTTATGCTAAATGCAGTACCTGTGAGGGTTTCTGGACAATATCTGTCATTGTTTAGTGTTGTTAATTGATTTACAATAATAAATATAAACATACATTTGCATAAAGCAGCATATTTGCCCACTCCCA
>CAKAOI010051034.1:0-24157 GCA_916701655.1 Sebastiscus albofasciatus
TATATATATTTGATGTCATGCATGTAGAAGAGTACAGGTAGTAAATAGTGACTGTAAGCAACACAACACGTTTCTGTTTCACAGTCAAACTTTATTTGAGTAGACAGATGACAATATTAATTATACACAGCATTTTTAATCATCCCACCTGCAGTTATGTTGACATGGTACAGGAGAAAGTCTTTCAGCTCAGGTGGTCTGTAGTCATGGTAACACAGAGACAGCTCCTACAGTAATAACCATTACTCTGATTACTTTACTACGTTTATCAGGTGTCTTTTACCAGACATAATGAACTGACTACTGTTTCACATCTTCTGTTTTCCACCCTGATGGTCGCTGTGTTTACACACCGTCTCTTAGCGGTAGCATATAGCTAACCCGTTAGCATGAAGCTACATGCTAACGGGTTAGCTCTGTATCTAATGTAAACAACTATCTGCTCTCAGCTGTCTGCTCTCAGCTGTCTGCTCTCCTCTGGGATGATTCTGTCGGTCATTTCTCACAGATGGACCTGTAAAGACAGACGTAAAACAGAGTGTGTGTTTACGGTTTACAGAGTTGATGCAGAATGTAAACACTGAGCTAACTAACAGAGCTATAAACAGCATTATTTACCTGAGAGAAACCGTCAGGAGAACCTGGAGTCTGGACCGCAGATGTTCATCATTTGTCGCCGATTTCTGATCAGATTCCTCTGGTAATGTGCGCTGGGTGAAGTTTCTGGTTTATAAACTTTAAAGTGGTTTTATAAACTTTTCTTAGCTGCTTCCCTTTACCTTCAGAGCTACAGGTAACTTTCTCCCTCAGTGAGAGCTGAGTTGCTCCGTGAGGGGGGCGGGGAGAGAGTGACTCTGTGTTGTTGAGGACGTTTGATTGACAGAAACGCTGACCAATCAGAGCAGAGTGGGAGGAGCCAGGCTGTGAATCAGGGGTTTTCAGACAGAGGCTGAATTAGGCTCTGAGGCAGGCAGACTCAGGCTGCAGTATGAGAAGAATAAAGGGTTTTTTGAACATTGCAGCATGTAAACATGTTCTAGTGCAACATTAAAATACATCTATGAACCTGGAAATGAGCATAATATGAGACCTTTAAGTCTTTGTTAAAGTTAAAGGTATAATATGCAGTATTTTCCTAAAAAGCAATGTATAGACTCACTTGTTAGCACGAGATTCGCAGGTTCAAACGCGGCTTGGGGCTCTTCTGTGTGGAGTTTGCATGTTCTGTTAGCGTGGGTTTTCTCCGGGGTCTCAGGTTTCCTCCCACAGTCTAAATTGTCTGTAGGTGTGAATGGTTGTCTGTCTCTATGCCTCAGCCCTGTGATGGTCAGGAGACCTGTCCAGGGTGTACTCCGCCTTCGCCCAATGTCAGCTGGGATCGGCTACAGTCCCCCCCCCCCCCACCCCCCACCCCCGCCCATGTGACCCCGATTGGGATAAGCGGTTACAGATAATGGATGGATATCACTTATATGGAGTGATTATGAAACTATCCAATCACATACAGCTACCTCTAAGAGGGAACATTAGTGGGGAATTCTGCCAGCTAGAGGTCCTGAGGGAAACAAGGGCAGCGAGGACACTGGCTGCTACAAACGAGGACAGTGGGGACATTGTTGCTTGCTTGTTGGGGGACATGGTATTCATTACTGAACTTTAAGAAAACTGGTTGTCACGACACATGTAGTGCTAGTAAAATGACTTTAGGTCCAGGGGATTTAATTACCGCTAAGCCTTATAGCCGTACCAGCTACTATCTGGCTATTTATATTTATATCGGAGAAATGCCTATGGCTGTCAATCGGCAAGAAAAGGATGCAGACCCTACTGGAAAACCCAGAGGAGCCCGAACACCTTTCTGCCATCGCTCCACCCATTTCCTACCGTATTGCTCGACTGAGTGGCTGGACCAGCTCGTTCAGGTCCGCTCTGGTCCTCTTTTTGTGTCCACAGCAATGAAAATTTGCTCTGTACATTCATCTGCAGCACACCAATGTCTCCCCACTCTCTTTGTCTCTTTTTTTCCTCCTCTCATCTTGCTAATACTTGCAGTATTTCTTAATCACATCGCAAACTAAGGATATGTGCTATTACACATAATTACATGCATGTAATTACATTCTACATTGCCGTTGTATTCGTGGATGTGGGAGATGGAAGCTTGCATAATTGTACCAGCTTGTGGTTTTTCCGAATTTCAACAGCCAGATTTGCTAAAATATAACGAGTAGAAATTTGTTCAAAGAGTGAATATATCCAAAGAACACACATTCACTGTGCTGGAACAACATTAAAAATGCCCAAAATGGGTAAAAGAATAAATAACGACCGAAAGCCCTCAGAAGAGGAAGTGTAGCGCAAGATAAAAAATGAAATACAAACAGTGGGATCACTCATCTTCTATAACCTCCAGCTGTGTTTGTGTGGATGGAGATTAAGGACACAAGATTGGGGAGGAGAGGACAAGAGGAAAGAGAAATGTTTTCCCCTAAAAAATAGACTGATGAGAGGGTGTTTATCACTTTTCTATAATTCGATTTTATTGACTTGAGTCTATGAAACCAAGGGCAATGGGCAATGCTGTGCCTGTACTTGCACCTATATGTGTCCACATCTAACACACACTCTATATATAAGAATATTTTGTACAAAAACTACTAAGTACTTCTCTTTATTTTCAGTATTAACTCTTTAACCTGCAGCTGAACTTTGACGCAAGCTTGCAAGCTGCACGCACAGCTGTCTGCTAGTCAACATGTAAACCAACATGAAGCAGAAGTTCAGTGACCAAGCAGCGTGTTTTGGAGTTGGTTTGATACCGAAAATTAAGGGGAGAAATGTTGCTTTATTTTAGCTTTTTTTCAGCGATTACATGCTTATACTGTATGAAACACCACACACCACTTAATCTGTGAAGTTGTTCCCAATTCCTCTGAATTCATTGATTTCTCTGTATTGATGCTTTCCCACAGTTGCGCTGCACAATGAGGCATATGCACGCTGTATCATGTTTCAGTTTGCTTGGGACCGGAGCCACGGTTGAAAAAAAATAAGCACTCAACAGCATGGCGCTACTAAACCTGAGTGGGTGCATTCTATTTTTCCCTGATAGAGCGACACTGTGAACAACAAATCTGTGTTGAAATCAGCAGGAGGAGAGTTAGTAACGTTAGCTGTTAGCAGCCGGTGGGTAGCACAGTCCTGACTGGCTAAATACCGGAGATACGAACGTTAACCAAGGTGCCATTGTGTTATTGTTATGAGGCGTTCAAAGTCGGGTCAGGAAAAATGACTATTGGGTGAAGGTAAATTACAATCTTATGATGTGTTCAAATGTAATCTTGTAGAATGTAGTTTCTGGTGAGAAACTTGAATAAATCCAGTTGTTTGTAGGAGATGTTTTCACATCAATATAAAATAGAGAGAGAACTATGAGAGAATTTATGAATTATGACCTGGTTAACTTCCTAACACTAGCTCTAAGCAGCTTGACAAGATCTTTTTAATCGAAGCAAATATTTAAATAATCAGAATCATTTGAATTGTGTGTTTTTATGCAAACAACCACTATAGATGACAATAACAAAGTACAGTGCAGTACTGTGTACAGTAGGCTACCCTCCCTGCCCGAAAAATAGGGCTTTTTGGACCTGCAGTGCATGTTTTTATATGTTGGCATGCTGGGGGATTCTCTGTTTTGTTAAGTTTTGTTTTGGAAACATTACTACCCAAAACAGTCAGTCCTGTATGATTCAAAAACTCCTGCATATAATGTAATTTTCTTAATAATATGCTATTTGGAGTGATTTTCAGTATAACGGGCAACAATCTATGTTTCTCTTGTGGCCCCCCAGGAAAAATAATTGTCCCCCGGTCATAATGGAGGTACTTGGAGAGTCAAATATTTTCTGAGGTGGTACGTGGTGTAAAACGTTTGAGAACCCCTGCATTAGGGGACAGAAAGCTAGTCCTGACATTTTAGGTTGGTTACAACTTGGTTTTTGGTTAATCTTAAAGTCAGGGTTGGGATTAGGTACGTAATAGCTATGATTAAGGGAAGTCTCCAGGGAATGAATAAGTCAATGACATGAGTGACAGAAATTAATTTGTGGTGTGTCTTTGCCTGCGTGGTTGTGCACGTAACAAAGACATTGATTGAGTGGTTCTAATCATTCAAATGTAATCAGTCAGCGTTTCAGTTGAAACACACATTCAGACACTTAAAAACACAAAGCATTCATTAGAGTGCAGACCTCCACCAACCTCTTGGGAGCATAAGCAACACATTTAGTTTCTCTACAAGCAACAGGTCATGACATAAATTCAATTGAAAATTGGCATGGTGATGGTACAGCAAAGTCGTGGGGTTTCCTCCAGCAAATTTCAAACCAATCTGGTCATTAGTTAAAGGTCCCATATTGAAAAAAAGTGACATTTTCATGGCTTTTATATTATAAAGCAGGTTTAAGTTCTTTATAAATACTCTGAAAGTATTGAAACACTTAACCCACAGAGAAATACACACAGCCCGTATTCAGAAACTGCGTGTTTGAAACAAGCCGTCAGGATTTCTGTACATTTGTGATGTCACAAATCTACAATATTTAGACTATTTTAAAGTTTTAAACGTAAACATTCTAAATGGGTCCCAGTTTATTTCCTGTTGACATATCAGCTGACAGGAAGTGAACATGGATCCAAGCTGTTGCCTATCAATGCAATTCTGTTTCAATTCAATTGAAATGTACTAAAACGAAGTGATTCAGACAGAGGGTAAATACATGTATATTCAAGCAGACAGCATGAGGAAAATAAAGGGTTTTTTAAACATTAAAGTATTTAAACATGTTCTAGTAGAAACCCAAAATACAAGTATGAACCTGAAAATGAGCATGATATGTCCCCTTTAAGATATATGTTAATCAAAGACAGATGAATGGATGGACAGAGGTGATCATGTGACCTCCTTGGCAGAGTTAGTGGTTCTGAATTAAGTCCATTGCCACATTAAATACAGCACAAACTGCACAAAGAGACGATGGACTGTGAAGGAAAGACGGAGAATGTCTTTCAAAGAATGTCTCTTTAAGTCTTTTGTGTGTGTGTCTTTTTAAACTCAGTATTTCCTCTCGCTGCTTTCTTTACAAGACAGAATTACCACTCCATGGTGTGAGAGCTATAAAGAGGCGGGTGAATGTAAATGCAACCAGGATAATGGGGGTGTGATGGGCAGTGCTGAACATTTTACTGCCTGTTAGTACCTGTTACATGTTGCTTTTATTCATCTATCCCCCTACTTTATAGGGAGGGACACTTAAATGGGGATACTGCTTGATTTAAAACTGCCTAGCCTAATGGCGTTTTCTACTGTCCAAATTTGAGAGTGTGAACAGTGTGAACTCTCCCCGAGGACTCTGGCTGAAGGACCAGGTTGAACTATGCTTTGTCTGCAGAAATGTAAAATGTGAAGCATCTTCTTAGGAGGGCTGTTTTTGTCAGTCCACATAATGGGTGTTTGAGCTTTTACTGTATATCAAAATGAGCTTTATTGTATTGCACTGGTAACTTGCTAAAAGTTGCCCCCCCCCAGGAGTTAAATACATTATCAAAATTGTAGCTGTGCTCTTTCCAGCTTTGACTTATTCACATATACACCTGCAGCCATCGGACCAACATCAAAGGCTTATGTGGATAGCTTTTAGTGTGTTTTGTGATAAATTGGTTCATGGTTATGCATTATGAAGGAAAGTTTGCTACCTTTCATTTATTAGCTCTTCTATGAAACACACAGTGGCTGGAATATTGTTCAAAACTGGATGGAACATCTTGTTATGTTTGCCATTAAATCTGGCAGATGCTAATTTTACGTGTTCTAATGTGCTTATGCGGTGGCTTTTTTGATTATGTTGATTTTTTTCTTATTGGATTTATTGTTCCATAGGGCATGCTACCTAAGAATTTCACTTAAAGTGAGATAAAAATGACAATTAAGTCAGATTACAGTGAGTTTCTTATACATTAAAACAAAACTAGATTTGTAACAATTGGTTTAATATAATTTATGTTAAAGAAGACAAGAGATACTTTGACAGTTAACTGTTTTGTAGTAAAAGAAATAAAAGAAATATATTCAAAGGTTATTCTCAGATTTTCAAGTACTACGCTTCATCCACACTTGGAACGTCAGGAGCGCGTGGCGGCTGCGTTGCGTGGCGGCTGTGTTGCGTGCATTTATTTTAGACAGAGAAAGGTTAAGAAACGTGTGATAATTTGTAAATAATAGTAATAATCCACAATTAAAACCCCATACTATATTCATTCATAGAGCTCTCCAAGTCACTGCATGTTCTACAACACTGTCCGGCACATATTTCAGAATAAAAGCCTTGTGTTAACAAATGAAGGAATTCTGTCCACAAAAACTTGAGGGCTTTTATTTTGAAATGGAAGCAGGAAGTGTTGATTTAAAAACAAGTCTTTACTTTTTTTAATCTCCGTAACATTTTTTACAGATAAAGACATTGAAACTGTAGTAATCTTGCTGGCATGATGTCAATATACAGTCAATAGATTACCTTCACTCTCTGTGACATATTCTACAGATGTCTAGACATTGAAACTGTAGTAATGTTGCTGGTATGATGTCAATATACTGCCAAAAGATCATTTCAATGGCTGTTGTTTCTGTGAACCGCGCAGCTCGCGTCAAACAGGCGAGACCTCGAATCTCTAGAAGTGAGACGCGTGTCTCACGTGGGCTGTGTGGCTGCTCTAACCTGTTAACACGCTGAAATAAAAAAACAACAGGTAACGCAGCCGCCATGTGCTGCTGACGTTCTCGGTGTGGACGAGGTTTTAGGCGTTGCCCACCTTTCATGAGAGGTCATGGCACGCTGACAGGAGGTGCTGGAATTGAGTGGAATAAAAGCAGATCAAGCTTATCCTTCAAAAAGTGAGACTATGTGACTTTTGAAAGAAGAAAGAACACATTCTTTTTCCCACAAAAGAAAAGTTAATTTCCTTAGCAACAAAACACGCCGTTAATCGATTCAATACACTCAGGAACAAATTCACAAAGAATGGATTGTAACCGCTAATAGCAACATGAATTGCGCATCATTTGCAACCTCTATCTGTCCCTTCTCAAGGTCCAAGTTACAAAAGATAGTGCTAATGATATTACAGAGCAAAGACTCCCTTAACGTTTTGCAGCTGAGTGCAGTGTCAAAGTGTATATGTGACTGAGTGCAGTGCGTCGGTTGTGAAGGGTGAGAGTCAGCAGACGGGCCCTGACACACGCAGTGGAAACGGGCCAGGCTCGGCCATATAGATTGGGCTTGGGTCGGGCTCATTTAACTTCTCTCCTTTAACTGTTCCCTATATATGCCTCTGCGCCGCAGAGCACACAATTGTGGGTGGGTGAAATAATACATCATTAATGAGGAGTTAATGATGTATTATAGAGACTTTTTGAGACATTTTTTGCATTTATTAAAAACCCGCAGCGATCCCGGCGCAGCAGAGACGATAAGCGTGTCTCCCCATTACGAGAGATGCTGTGCATATTTACATACGAGGCACAGCAGCTTAACTTCATCGATTATTTAAATCTCGTTTTCTCTCGTTTATTTTCAAAAAAATTATTATTATTAATTTGTCATTGTATCCTGGCAATGGATCCCAAAAATAAATGAGTTTGAGCGGAGACCCCCTAATGTGCTTCGGTTACCACCAACTCACTGATGACTTTAACGGCATGGAGCTATTAGCACTGATCTTTGTGAATTGGCCTTTTTTTTGCTCATTTATAGAGAAAAGGGTCAATTTTGCGTTAAATGCATGCACATTACATAATTCAAAGACGTGCAAATAGCACAGGAGCCCCGAGACGATTTACTTGGCAACACAGTTAGTGGTGCATTTCCGCCTTTTACGGGAGCTTTGAGAATTACACACTTTCTTTTTGTCTCATTTGCACAGGTTTAGCAGCTACAAAAGCCACACAATCCTTTTGTGAATTTGCCCCTCCAGATTTTTTGCCACTTCAGCCTTAATTGGTCTGGTATAACCAGTAGCTTATGGTGGCTAACGTTTGTAAACTCCAGAAAGATATTCCTGTGCAACTCATATTACAGCGTTACGTTGCTGACTTTATTGATTTTATTGTGCCACTGTTTATGCTACATTTAAACATTTATCCTGAAATTGCCATAAATGGTCACAGTGGTTGCTGCTCAGTAAAAACTACATATATACATTATGATTGATGATTGATGTTAAAGGTCCCATATTGTAAAAAGTGAGATATTCATGTATTTTATATGATAAAGTAGGTTTAAGTGCTGTATAAATACTGTGAAAGTATCAAAACACTCAATCCACAGAGAAATACCCACAGCCCGTTTTCCGAAACTGTGCTTTTGAAACAAGCTGTCAGGATATCTGTCCATTTGTGATGTCACGAATCTACAATATTTCGACCATTTCACAGTTTTAAACATAAGCATTCTAAATGTGTCCCGGTTTATTTCCTGCTGCAGTGTATGTGAATGACATCAGCTGACAGGAAGTAAACATGGACCCAAACTGTTGCCTATCAACGCAATTCTGTTGAAATGCACTAAAACGGAGTGTTTCAGGCAGAGAGTAAATACAAGTATATTCAGGTAGACTATATGAGTAAAATAACGTTTTTTTTTTAAATTGCAGCATGTAAACATGTTCTAGTAGAAACATAAAATACAAGTATGAACCTGAAAATGAGCATGATATGGGACCTTTAAGTGCTTTATTTTTTCACAAAATAAACAAACATTCGATATCTATGTACAATAAAAGTAGCATAAGCAATGAATTGAAATGATGTAAAACTACTTAAAACATTGTTTATCCATTCGTATGTGAAAATCCTGATTAGTATATGTTACAAAGACTTTGTCATATGTGTGTATTCCTCACATTTACTATAGTCCATAATCTACTATAAGCATTTCCAGGCATTCTCTTTTATTCTAGTGGTGAATGAGGTTGACAAATTAACTCTGACAAAAACTGGATGTTGGTAATTCTGCACTTGTATTCGGCTGCTATAAATCAGCTGCAGTGGCTCCTTTATGGATGCCTCATCATGCATACAGGATGTCTTTACCATATGTTACAGCGGGGACTGTAGGCTGCCTCATAAATCAAGCCTTATTTAGCGGGCCGTAGCCATGGTACTGACACCTGTGTGGTACAGAGATATGTCAGTTCTATATGTTAGGTCTCATAATGCTGTCATGTATTAAGTAGCTGTGATGATCAGGTGACTGGCACAATTAAGCAGCATGCGACAGGCCATGCCTGCCAGATGTTTCCCTAGAAAAACGTGATTTAGATTTTAGCTCCACATAGCCCTCCACAGTTTGTGGTGCGAGGCTGTAAGAGGGAAACCATATTGATGTTTCCCTTCTACAAGATCAATACGCAACTGATGTAAAACTAATTTCTCAACAAGTTTCTCTTTGAACCTACCCTGTTTATTTCGAATTTCTCTTCATCTGAATAATTAAAATTGGCAAAACATTTCTCATATAAAAACCTGGATGACATGACAGCTCATAAGTAAAGCCAAAACATCTGGATTGCCCCCTGGTGGCTGGCTGCAGTATAGCTCAAAAACCCAGCCTCCTCCATGTTAGTGGATGGCGACATGGGCCAAACTAAAAAGTCAAAGGACACGTCAAATTTTTCTAAAGATGGTTTCTGTCATTTGAGGTAGTTCTTATCACACTGATGCATATTCAAGTGTCCATTTGTCTATAAGTGTTTATTTGATGCTATAAAAGGGGGATGAGATGTCATGATTGACAGCTGCTCTGAGTGAAATAGTCGCAGAGCCAGAGGCTCAGGAATTGTACGAGAAAGGAGGTGTAACTTTCCATAACTGTCACGAGTCTGCGAAAATGTGGCAATTCAGCACGTTCTCATTGCCAGGGCCAACAAACACAAGGGTTTCAACCAGGAGACAACTGTTCGTGTCTCGTGCGTCACGTTTCACTTCGCTTTCACTTTACAATCAGCTGTTCATTCGTGTTCACAACGTTCAGCTTCATTTTCACTGTACAAACCGTAGTAGTTTTAAGACCAACCACGCTGTCTTTTCCTAAACCTAACCGCGGGTTAACCCCCTGCCACCACCACCTCCTCTTTCCGATATAGCGACTGGGTTCAGCAGTCAGTCTGGTTCTCTCCTGATTGACTGGAGCATGTATGCTACAGACGAAAGCTAGCGACCTAATCCAAATCAGGCCCAGGGTGTAAAGTGGGAAGGTCCAATGGCTCCAGCTCCAATTCCTACCCACCTACTTCTGGCGCCCTTGCTTGGACCTCACCCATCTTTGAACTCACCCATCATTTTGATCTCAACTACACACCTGTAAAATTTGGTGACTGCATCTTGCACAGCTGTGATGCTATCGCGCTGGCTAAATCTGTCCACTGACAGACAGACAGACAGACAGACAGACAGACATATAAACACTTGGCAAAGTACTCTAAACCTCCTCTGTGGTAGTTCCTGCTACAGTTGGCATCTCCAGGAACGTATCTTGTCGTGATGACACACACAGACTCACAAAGTGAAAACAGCACCAGCTTCACTGTCGCGGCTGGTGATGAAGAAACAAATCAAATGCAATAAAATTAATTAATGAGCTCAATTTGCTGTGATGTAAGGATGGAATATAGCTGCTTAAGGTGCATGGGTAGGAGCAAAGTAGGCTTCCAAGTTTTCAAAGTGGGTTACTCCTGGTTTAAGTTTTTACGATGTGTAAAGCGAAAAAAATATTTTTTGCTACTGACTTTTAGTCCCTTTTTGACCCAGCACTACGTTACCAACATAACGCAAATTGAGATATTTTAACGCATTAGTTCTAAGAGTGTAGAACATCGATAGAAAATAAGATGGATTCATTTCCTTATTTAAACCATATGGTTACATTGTGTTCAGTGTATAAACCCAGTAGCTTTCCCTGTATAACAGTTTGTTAGAATGTCCCCCCAGGGGATGGCAACATCTTCTCAATACCACATAATTTCAGGGAAGAGGCTCATCCATGATTTGCATGATATGCTGCTCTCTGCTGGACAACAATTGATTTTAATGTGAAATGGACAATTCAAAAGTCAAAAATCAAAAACTATAAATTCACGCATTTTGAAAATGTATTTAAAAATGACTTCATTTATCCATTTATGCACATAATGAATTATTAAGGGACACTTGTAATGGTCATTGTCTCTTAAAACTCATTTTTTTGAGAGAATCCAGCAAAACCGTCCAACCAACCAACGTAAAAGACAACTCACTCACCATACAAATCAAATAATAGTTGCATGCATATCAGTCGGTCACAGTATCAAGACGAAGGCAGGAGGGGGGTGTTCTTTGTTGTATAATTCAGTGATTCTGTCTGTGAACAAAGGGTGCCCTTTGATGTGATTGCATATCCTATAGCTACAGGTTTACAAGATAAGAAGGCCAGTGATTGGATATCGGTCCTCAGGGTCTGTCTCTTTCCTGGGTTCAAGGCTCTCCTGCTGGGGAGCTCCTAGATTCGGCGTGGGATGATGTATGCTTTATGTAACCATGAAAAACCAAGTATGAGTTACGACATTGGAAAAACGAACAAGTAAGTAGAACAACCTTTTTTCAGTTGGAGTGTTTTTGATGCCACACAGTGACTTCGTTTGTGTAAATGTAATTTGTCTTGGCCTGATTAATTTGTATCCATTTACAATGGAAGAAGGTATCACTTTCTCATAAGGAGGCCGTGGGTTGGTGAGTGGTGGCATGAGGGCGGGGGCAGGAGAGCGGTGGCAGGAGAGCAGTGGCAGGAGGCAGAGGGCAGGAGGAAGGGGGCAGGAGAGTGCCGGTAGGAGGGAGGGGGCAGGAGAGCGGTGGCAGGAGGCCGAGGGCAGGAGGCCGAGGGCGGAAGGCCAGGGGCAGGAGGCCAGGGGCAGGAGAGTGGCGACAGGAGAGCGGTGGCAGGAGAGCGGTGGCAGGAGAGTGGCGGCAGGAGGAGCGGTGGCAGGAGAGCGGTGGCAGGAGAGTGGCGGCAGGAGGCCAGGGGCAGGAGAGCGGTGGCAGGAGGCTGAGGGCAGGAGGCCGAGGGCAGGAGGCCAGGGGCAGGAGGCTGAGGGCAGAAGGCCAGGTGCAGGAGAGTGGCGGCAGGAGGCCGGGGCAGGAGAGCAGTGGCAGGAGGTAGGAGAGTGGCGGCAGGAGAGCGGTGGCAGGAGGCCGAGGGCAGGAAGCCAGGGGCAGGAGAGTGGCGGCAGGAGGCTGAGGGCAGGAGAGCGGTGGCAGGAGGCCGAGGGCAGGAGAGCGGTGGCAGGAGAGCGGGGCAGGAGGCCAGGGGCCGGCGGCAGGAGGCCGCGGGCAGGAGAGCGATTGCAGGAGAGCAGAGACGTCTGACCTATAATCTGGTGGGGCAAAGTGAAAAGTGGCTGGAAATGGGGAGACATAGTAAACAAACACAAAAAATAAAATAAAGACATTGTTGTTGAAAAGTGAGAAACCTAAGAGCATTTATTAGGGAAATGATTGTTCTCTGTGACAAGATAATCTCGTCATAATCTGGTTTACTGGTGTGGTGTCTATTACATCAGGAGTACTACATCCATCTTAATCTCTCCTGACAGGTAACTTGCTGTGAATCACAGAGAGAGACGATTCAGAAGAGGAACTCTCACCATTACCCTCTAAGTGTCTTTTTTTTTCTTGTTTGATATTGAACATGTTTTGCTGTTGTAACTCATTCTTTCCTTCTCAATTCTTTGTGGCACGCCAGTGCAGTAATGAGATTAATGGTTTGGTGTTGTGTCGTCAAGCTGCGATAACACCTCTTCTTGTACAGTCAGGCTGCTGGAGGCTTCTGGACGGCGCTGAGGGTTTTTGACAGAGAGGAGTGTGTTAGGAGGTGATAGCAGCAAAGGATTCGCGTTGTTTGGCCGAGAATGGATAAAAGGGGGATGAGGGGAGTAAGGTGTGTACGAGAGGTGCAGACAGAGAGAAATGGATGGTTTACTTTGTTTACACAATATGCACATTTCACATCAATCAAGTGCTTTTTTCCTACCTTGTTGCTGTGTGTTGTGGACTTAAATCTGAATGCTGTTACAATGTTGTGATGTGATTTTGTTGTTTTTTCTACCACAGAAGAGGTTTACAGTACATTGCCAGGCATTTATATGTCTATTTGTCTGTCAATGGACATATTTTGTCACTTTGACGGTATCACAACCGTGCAAGGGGGGGTGAAGGGGCTATTGGCTTCCCTTCAGCTTTGGCGTCGCGGCTGGTGGTCATCAGAAGGCTTAGGAAGGTCTTTATGTTTTCACCGGCATTGGTTTGTTTTTTGGTTTGTCCGTTTGGAGGATTACTCCAAAAGTCCGGATGGATTTGAATTACATTTTTTGGAGATGTGGGGTGTGGCACAATGAACAATCCATTTGATTTTGGTGGCGATCCGGATCATGGTCCGGCTTCCTGATGTTTTTTTAATAACTCAGCTCAGCCTGTGCATTAACACCACAGACTTTAAGACATACGCAGTGTAACTGATGACGCATTCATGACGCATTCATGACACGTCACCCTGCCTCTTTCCTTCTGCCTGCAGAGAGAGGGACAGAGAGAGAGCAGGGGGTGGAGAGAGGGGGGGACAGCTGTAGATTCAATGTTTTTTTTTAATTAAACTCATTATTATATTATAATTACAGTTGAGTTTGACCAATGCACACTTGATGATTGTTGGAAAGAGTAACGAAGACGGTTAAGGTGAGTTTTACTTTGTTTATGTGCAGTTTGAATTAAGTGTTTTACGATGCTCCGCTACGTACAGCTGATCTCAACACAAACAAAAATACACGTGGATGATGGTGCAAGCTGAATGGAGAGGGGGGGTAATCGTACTCGGGCAGCTTGGCGGAGGTCTGTGCTCTCCGAGTGCCATTCTAGTTTGTTAATGTTTCAGCCCATTACTTAACAACCATTTTTTCACAATTTTTTTCGGCAGCCATTGATTTTCCCTCTTCAATACTTTATATGGTATGAAATCAACCATGTCAGTCTTTATGTTTGTCAAACTAATATCAATGCAAGATAATGGGATTGAATGTATTTCATTTGAAACAAAATGTATGTGAAGTGTTTACTTCATTACTTGATAGATGGATTAATATTGCATCTCAAGTCAAGATTCATTTAAAAAGCAATACCACACAAGTGTTGTCTTTGGCAAGTGTGTTGTAAGAACATTGGACTCTGGGAACATAAGGTCTAAGCCATTGTGAATTGGTGTCAGGGAGGAAAAAAAAGGAATCTGCTAACACATCAGATCTCCTTTATTGATGTCCTCTTACCATACTCCCTGAAAGCTCATTGTGTATGTAGGAGGTATGAAAAGGAAGCGAAGAGCGTGTATGCATAAATACATTATTTTCACTTTATGATGCACCGAGTGAAGCTCACAGTTGAAGGTTGCGTCAGAAGAGGAGAAAGACGAGCAGAGCGGAGCAGCTTGCAGAGCTCTTGTGTTATTGTAGCAGTCATTCTGTTAATATACGACACTCGGTGTTAATGGCGAGTGGCTTGCATAACATGCATCAATTGTAAATGCTTTGATAACAGTGCATTATGATGAACATTAATGGATGACTAAAGCACTTGTGAGCGCTCTCTCCACCCAAACTTATATAAAGGGCTGCGGTTTATCAAAGGAAATGCAATGCTGATGTACAGAGCCGCATGCAAATGCACCACTGTAGAATGTTACACTTACTGTGTACAGTATATGCTGTACTATTGTGTAGATCTGGTCTTTCCTTTGACTAACAGGTCATCATGGTTTGGCTTAAACTGACTACAATCATTACGTTATCAAGCTATGGACATAAAGTAAGATAAGTGCTAGGTGAGTAAGTCCTGTGTTTGACCCATCCATCCATCCACTCTGACCTCCTCCCTACACAGACTTCCACGGATGTTCATTAGAAAAATACTTGTGATACATCTAAACAAAAGCAATCCACGGCAAAATACGTTTCCATTGAAACGTTATTCACAATGCAGTTTCTTATGTGAACGTCAATTTTAGGAGACGGGGCTGGTAGAATAATATAAACATCCTTATAAAAATCAAAAAAAAAAACTTAAACAAGATATTAAAGGTTAGGGTTGAGTTTATGGCAAATAAATCATGTTTTCTGTATGTTGAGGGACACGGGGTGTCCGCATTGGGGAGCGTCAGGAGCGTGCGGCGGCTGCTGTCTGCCCTTTCTTTCTACATAGAGTTTGCCTTTCGTAATGGCCATTTCATTTCATTATAAATGTCATTTATATTTATTTTAGACAGAGGAAGGTTACGAAACGTGTGGTAATTTGTAAATAATTGTAATAATCCACAATTAAAATCCAGAACTACATTAATTCATGGAGCTCTGCAAGTCACTGCATGTTCTACAACACTGTCCTGCAAATATTTCAGAATAAAAGCCTCGTGTTAACAAATGAAGGAATTTTGTCCACAGAAAAAACACTTGAGGGCTTTTATTTTGAAATGAAAGCAGGAGGTGTTGATTTAAAAATAAGTCTTTACTTTTTTCCATCTCCGTAACATTTTCTACCGATAGACATCGAAACTGTAGTAATGTTGCTGGTGTGATGTCAATATACAGTCAATAGATCACCTTCGCTGTCTGTTGTTGTGAACCGCGCGGCTCGTGTCAAAAATAGGCAAGACCTCGAATATCTAGAAGAGATGCAGTCCGTCGTCCCATTCTTGTGAAAGCAATATCTCAGGAACACTTGGAGGGAATTTTTTCAAATTTGGCACAAATGTACACCTGGACTCAAGGAGGACTGATTCGATTTTGGTGGTCAAAGATCAAGGTCACTTGGACCTCACAAAACATGTTTTTGGCCATTTGCTAATTATAACACTTGCACACAAATGTCTTTAGTAGGATAAAATGATGAAGAGATGACATTTTGGACAGACATGGATGTAAACTGCAACCTGCTTGGTTGGTGGAGGCATACAACCGCAAGGCGGTCATTTTTAGTTTCCTTTTGATTTGCCACTGTTAAATTATGGTATCAAGAAATACCATCTTGCATAATTCTTTGCATGTCTGATTTGGTTTAGTGTAGCAGCACAGACGCTGTCTGAATGCTGAAGAAAGTGAGCCAGTCTCCAATGTGTTTAACAATCACTATAAAGCATTTAGAAGTAGTGCAGCAGTATGTGGTAGGAAAGTGAGACTTGACAAATTATTAGCGACCCTGGCTGCAGTGTCACGCAGATACCACAGTTTAGTATGCAGGTAATGTCCAGACCCGGCGTGTCCACTCTCAACATTTTACCCAAGGGACGTAGCTATAACTCTGGGTTGCCCTGACATGACAGACTCCTTGTGATTTGGAAGTCATGGAGATCACAGCCCTGCCGTCAGGAAGGAGGGAGATGGGACAAAGAGACAGGAATGGCAGGGAAGAAAGAAAGGAAGCAGAACGACAGATAGATTTGCTCTTATGGAATGTAGATACAGGAGGTTGGAATTCTGCTGCCCCTTGAAGAGATTTTAGACAAGAGTAAAAGGATATAAAATTGGAGGAGGATTAGAGTAAATGAGGAGGGGAAAATGGAAAAGGAATGAAAAAGAACAAAGACAAGGAAGCTCCCCAAAGCGTCGACCGTAGATGTAGAGGAAGTGGAACTCACTGAGGCACAAAGAGCAGTCGAGGAGGAGACCAAGAGATAAAGTAAGAATCATCCAACCAACTTTCTTGGTCGTTACTATTCTGAGGAAGGGGGCAACCCTTTTTCCGACACATCAAAGCCTCTAATTATTCTCCTGCTCTGTTTGGCCACAGCTCAACAGGATGGGATGCTTCCTCTAATCTCGGAAAATCAGCCGTTAACCATCGGTGCCAGCCACCGTTTGATATCGCTGATTGAAGTCTTTTTTTTTGTTTCTCGCCGCTCATGAAGATCGTCTGAAGCTGCGCCACGTGAATTGCTTAGAACACCTTCCCTGCATGTGGGTGTGTAGCCCTACAGGGCTGGACTGTTATACAGTATTGGCTCTCTAATATAGAGCGTATGAGTGTATCCTAAGACTGTAAAAGTTCATTCATGATCACTCATCATCCACCTCTAAATGATTCTTTGATGATTCTTTGTAGAATTTGTGACTGATTGCCTTTTTCTTTATTACAAATGTCACCACTTTGACTATTATCAACATGCCTACAGTATTTGTGTTGTTTATTTGCTTGACTATATTTGTTGTTGTTGTTTTTGTAGTTGTTCTTTTTCAATTCTCATCATAGATGGCAAATATAGCAGTGGTAGTAGTGTACGTACCTGTTCGATTATTTATTTTTTTTAAGCAGAATGATCTATATTATCATTGTTACTGTGGTGCGTAATTCACACGTCGGGTGTTCAGACCAGCAGCGTTTCTGCTGCTGCCAGCCCTTTCTTTCTATATAGTTTGCCTTTCATAATGGCCATTTCATTTCATTATAAATGTAATTTATATTTATTTTAGACAGAAAAAGTATAAGGAACGTGTAGTAATTTATAAATAATAGTAATTATCCACAATTAAAACCCAGTACTATATTTATTCATGGAGCTCTTCAAGTCACTGCATGTTCTACAACACTGTCCTGCAAATATTTCAGAATAAAAGCCTTGTGTTAAGAAATTAAAGAATTCTGTCCACAGAAGGGCTTTTATTTTGAAATGAGGAAGTGTTTCTTTAAAAACAAATCTTGACTTTTTTCCATCTCTGTAACATATTCTACAGATATCTTGACATTGAAACTGTAGTAATGTTGCTGGTATGATGTCAATATACAGTCAATAGATCACTTTCACTGTCTGTTGCTGCTGTGAACCGCGCGGCTCATGTCAAAAATAGGCGTGACCTCGAATCTCTAGAAGAGATGCGGTTGACACGAAGCAGTGTGGATGCTCTAACCTGTTAACAGAGACGGCGAAATAAAAAAACAACAGGTAACGTAGCCGCCACACGCTCCTGACGTTCCTGGTGTGTTCTGGGCTTTAGCCATCAGTGTGTGAATGAGTATTTAGTTTAGATCCTGATGGGCAGGTTGTCACCTTGCATGGCAGCCTCTGCCATCAGTGTGTGAATGTGTGTGTGAATGGGTGAATGCTGACATGTAGTGTAAAACGCTTTGAGTGGTCAGAAGACTAGAAAGGAGCTCTATATATAAATGCAATTCCATTTACCATGTGTAACTTTTGAGTAGAACACTTTTTCTTCTTACAGACTGTACTCTTGCTAAAGGCAGTACACTTTGTGGTTTTGCTGCTATAGCATTCTCTCTCTCTCTCTATTAGCAAACTTTACATAGTTCGTGCGATATAATGGACATTACTGAGTCAGTTCTTGCAAATGTGACTTGTGGCCACCGTAGCCACTATTCAGAAAAAGTTACACCGTGTCATTTTAAAGTCCACCTAGCACTAGGTTCATAAATACAAGTCACCCTTTTTACCTTGTCTTCACACGGATTATAGCCACTTTAAAGAAATAAAGTAGAAAAGCAGTCTCGAAGCATTCATCCTTTCCCTATTTTTGCCTTTCATCTATCTGCCGTGTCCTACCTTGCTGTCCTGTTGTTGTTCCTGTGGATCAGGTGGGAGAGTGGTCAAAGCCTGTTTACTTCGACTCCCAAGGAAGTTTCAGGGTCATCCATTAATATGCCTAAAAGTGGTTTAGCCGTGGGTGAAAAATATTGAAGTGAGATGCAACAAAAGCGGCGGAGATAAGTCGGAGCCAAGGACAAACAGATTGGCGCTCTTTACCGATGCCAGAGCAGGAGACTATTAGATTATCTGTAAACGTGAATTCTCCCTCCGACACTTGACGAGGGCTGAAAACGGATCCATATTTTGCTGGAGGGGGTCTGCGACGTGCACACAAAAACTATTAAAAGGTCTTTAAAAAGATGGAAACTTCATTATTCTGGTGCCACTGCCAGATCCAATGAGACACGTGCAGTCTCTCTCAAACAGGAACACAGTGCAGAGGGAAGTAAAATGATGCCGTGAGGAAGCAAGTTGAACAACATTATGTGCTCCCAAAATGTACTCCAATAGATTAGTAGTTTGTGTGTGTGTGTGTTTGTGCATTCTACATGTGGATGTCTAGCAGGGAACTGTATAATAAAGCAAGTTCAATTCAGTTTGAGGGTTATGCGGTTCTCTTTGTGTTACCTGTCTTCACAGCTAAACATCTTAAATCTATAAATTGTTTTATAAATATGTATTTTATATATACATATTTTTCTGATACATACGGAGCCCCCCCTAGACTCCTAGGAGAACATTTGTATTAAGTCGTGCCCTCAAGTTAGTAACTTGTTCCCTCGACCGCTCTTTCTAACAGCAGTAAGGTAGACAACGAGCTCCAACCTAATTTTGATCACAACGAGCCGTCCTTCGAGCTGGACACATTCAATTCAGAATATTCAATAACTTCACTTTTATAAAGTGTAGTGCCATTAAAATGTCTTATGCAAAATCATATTTTTCCAAGCTAAATGTTGTAGTACAACCTTGAGGAGATCATTGATGTGTGAAGTAATTTTGGTGGTACTATACTGTACATTACTGAAGTTATTGAATATTTTTCCCATTAAATATTCACCAAAATAATGTAAAAGCATATTTTTCCCAACTAAGTGTTGTAGTACAACTATGAGGAGACCATTGATGTGTGAAGGTTTTTTGAATTGAATATTTTTCTATTTTCACCTTTGCACTTTGTAGACGGTCCCTGACCACTCGTCTCACAGCCGGCTGTGCATAGAGGCCAGTGTAATGTGCTCTATGAAGTAACTCGAGGGACGAGTTACTAACTCAAGGAAATGAGATACTAACTTGAAGTAACGAGTTACTAACTTGAGGGCACGACTTAATAACAATTTTCTCCTAGGGGTCTAGGGGGGGCTCCATAGATACGTACAGTATGCTACAGTAGCTTTACATTTTATCATCTAATTAAGTGTAAAAGATTTAATATTAGCCTTAGCTTACATCATCTTAATTGTTTTGCGTCTATAATGGTCTTTCATATGGCTGTCCGTGTCAGGATCTTATCACAATAACTTCATTACTCATCACCAAATTGGCTTCATGATACAGGCCCCTCGGTCTCTAGCACAATAAAGGTCAAGATTAAAAAGTAACATTACTTAGCTAGATAAAGGATCTGGGGGTATGTCATCCTGTTTCATTGGCTGACACCACGGTGTGTCACGTATGAGAAAAGAGCATCCTTTCTATTTTTAAAGGAAGGAACTGCCTAACAAAGCCTTTCTAAACTGTTTAACTGAATTGTTTTCCCAGGGGCATGATGTAATAATTCTCATCAGAACAATATATTAGCATTGCTCTTGACTTACTTCACCTCATTGATTTGCCTGGGTTTTAAATTCACAGGCGAGTGTCAGTGTCACTCATAGCATGCAGGATGCACGCTTCACCTGCCCTCTGGTGTGTAATTAAAGCATATATCCGGGTGTGTGCAACAAGCAGTAGTCAATGCATGCTTCATATGACAGACTGTTAAAACACAGTGCCCTTATGTGGCTGAAAACATGGTTGTTATTTGGGGCTGGACTTTTTTCTCGTGGTTGAAAGGTGAAACGAGACTGCCAGGACGGATTTGGATTAGGATTATGGAGTAGAGTTGTAAAAAAAAAAAAAAAAAAAAAAGTACCTCCCCCAGAGAAAGTAATCCAATCTGACAAGGACTTAAAGTTCGGAAAGTAGAATGACACCAACAAGGTTATCGCCTTGAAGCAGCACAATTCGCAGAGTTTCCTTGTGTAATTTTTTTTGGGGGGGGGATTGTGAAACTTTTTAGTAGTGCAATCATAATTATTATTGATGTAATATCACCTTTGTTTTGAGAAATTGACTTTTTATCATCAGTTACTGTTTCAAACAAATTATTATTATTACGCATGAGCTTTGCAAGTTTATAATTAAAAAAAAAGAAGTAAATCAGAGGAGATCTGTGCCGTCCTGGTACCACAGTGCAGGAACGATGAAAGAGGTGATGAGCAATACATCTGAGAACATGTCGAGCAGCGTAGCTCGTCATGCTAAATTAAAATGCTATATGACATCTTGACGCATGATATCTTAGACTATGTATTGGCTCTTGAGTTCAAGAAAAAGAAGAATAACTTGGAATTCTTAATAAACATGGTGCCATTTTCACCTTAATTTGTGGAATAACAATATTTAGAAAATGTCTTATGATCAAACTAAATCTTAAAGGTCCCATATCGTGCTCATTTTCCGGTGTATACTTGTATTTTGTGTTTCTACTAGAACACGTTTACATGCTTTAATGTTTAAAAAAACCTTTATTTTCCTCATACTGTCTGCCTGAATAAACCTGTATTTACCCTCTGTCTGAAACGCTTCGTTTTAGCACATTTCAACGGAATGGCAACGGAATTGCGTTGCTAGGCAACAGCTTGGGTCCATGTTTACTTCCTGTCAGCTGATGTCATTCACATACACTGCAACAGGAAATAAACTGGGACACATTTAGAATGTTTATGATTAAAACTGTGCAATGGTCTAAATATTGTATATTTGTGACATCACAAATGGACAGAAATCCTAACGGCTTGTTTCAAACACACAATTTCTGAATATGGGCTGTGTGTATTCCCTGTGGATTGAGCATTTCGATGCTTTCACAGTATTTATATATCACTTAAACCTGCTTTATAATATAAAAGACATGAAAATGTAACTTTTTACAATATAGGACCTTTAAAGATGCCACTTGCAGCAGTGTGTGTTTCTTAGAATTAAGTCTATGTTCACCATGAGCCACAGTGTCTCATACTGTAGCCAAATTCTACTCGTTGTCCTCCCAGATCGTTGCTCCATTTGTTTTGAACAGCCAGACAGATAAGAGCCGGTAAGAGCCTTTGATAACAGCCTATATGTATTCAGACTCAGTAGATAATGTGAGGCGAAATTAAGCAGATAGAATTGCAGACTTTGAATACGGCAAACTATTGCATGTAAAGCCCAGAGGACCTCCCGCCAAATCCAACTAAGTGTTGCACACGTGGAGCAACAGATTGAGGCTGCCAGTGTTCTCACTGAAGGTCATAACTGTCTAGTTATTATATTTGTAGCAATATCAACTACAATTTATTGATACTCAAAGGACCTTTGGCGACATCCAGATTACTACTTCGCCTTGCAGATCTTTATATTTGTGCACGCAATTCTCAAACAGCCTTGTTCATTCAGATTCAAAATGATACACTAAATTGAGTTGCAATCTTACAGATGGCACATGTGGTAAACTAGGGGTAGTTGAACAGATGGCCACAGGTGCAAACAATCATGTATATGATTGTTTTTTAAGGATTTTTTGCCTCAAGATTAGGGGTCACATTTAAAGAAAAGCCTGTTGTTAACAATATCTATAATATAGAATATCACACACAGTTAACTTGGGGCTTTCTGCGGCTCTTGGACAGTTGCCCACTTTGCCTGGTAATCTAGCCTTTCCAAAAGGTCTAAATTAACATTACTTTGACAAATTCCATTTCTTGGATGTGTGATTGTTACCTGCTCTGACCTTTCCGGCAACAGCTTTCGGTCTAGGTAAATCACTTTAGAAATGCATCTGAATCTACACGAATGAATCATGTTGACTGTCAATCCCATAATTCTATTCATAGCAAATTGAATCAACTGTACAGAGATGTACATATGTGGGACTGCTACCGTATAAATTGAATGTGATACACTTGTTGGAAAGGTCAAACAAATATAGGACTTTCAACCAGGAGACCGATGTTCGAGACCAATGTCCGACGTGTTTTTTACCTCCGCCATGGCAGAAGGCCTAGTAAAGAGGTTATGTTTTCTTATTGTTTACTTATTTTAAGCCCAATCATTATGTTTTTCCTACACCTATGTGGTTTTGTTGCCTAAACCTGCACCAGACTTTAGACCAGGTTTTTGTTGGTCAATGGCGCAATCGCTTTCTGCTGCCTCAAGATAGCAATGACCAAGCAAGTACTTACACTACGTGGGCGCTGGGCGTGAAAATGACAACTACGTCGGTCTGAAACTACCAATGAGCGGTGAGCTGCGCTGTGTGCCGCTTTGCACCGGGTGTAAGATAGAGCCCCTTGTCTTCATTAAAAACATCTTGGCCAATCAGCAGCTACTATGTTAAACTGGAACATCATTATGACTCATCGGCTGTCTTTAGTGCTCATTGCTCAAAATACAGCTACGGCCATCTGACTTGTGCGATCAGCAATCAACTTGATTACTTAGCTTTGTGAGAAGCAGATTATGTAATCATCACTCTTTTGTATGAATAGCCCAATTCATTGAGTCTTTAGTCTTTGAATCGACCTGGCTGAAAGCTGAGTCTGTATAATTTTTTAAATCCCCTCTTCACGCTTATTTTTTTTTTTTATCAACTTGCTTTTATGTGATGGTCTGCTATTATTTATGCTTGACCTATACAGTTTATTGTTTTCTTTTATGCTTCTTGCCTTACTTTCATCTTTCTTACCTTGTTTTCTTTGCTATAACTGTCTGCTGCTATAGTTTTTTCAGGCCTTTGTAACTGTGCATTGAAATGATGACTTTTTACCTGGTTTTGACTGATGTAAACAAGATCCATGACATAACTTTACCTCTCACAGCTGTTTCCAACAGTGATGACACTTAAAACGCTCTCGGCACCAGAGGTCTGTACTATGAAGCAGGATTTAGGGTTAGCGAGGTAACGTCCTACGATGGCTCCTCAGCAGGTTATGTTCCACATAAGAGATCAACTCGTATAAAAGCACCGCCGACTGACCAATCAGAGCTCAGTGCGCGAATCGTATGGTAATATTACACAAATACGAAAACATTACGGTCATAATCCAGGCTAAAAACAACACAGTTTAAACTGACAGATGCAGAAAGGACAACTGGCTGGATGCTGGGGGTGTTTACTGCTTTGAATTATGCTTTTATATTTATTTTTCAACTTGCTCTCAAGTCCGTTTCACACCTCCGGAGACACAGCT
>CAKAOI010051036.1:0-88179 GCA_916701655.1 Sebastiscus albofasciatus
CTGTTATGGTTGTTTGCTTTGTTTAATTACCCTTTTATTATTTATAATTATTGATGTTGACCTCCCATTAAAACATTAACTGCGCTATGAACTGAGAGACAAGTAGAAGTACCACTAAAACAAAACTAATAGTTTACAGCCATGCAAACGGCTGTGTGCACCAAGCAGCAACCTCCAGGTCTCAAAAGTGAAGCCAATGTGGAAGTGCCTTAAACTTGCATTCTTTCTAACAGCCAGCAGGGGGCGACTCCTCTGGTTGCAAAAAGAAGTCTGATTGTATAGAAGTCTATGAGAAAATGAACCTACTTCTCTCTTGATTTATTACCTCAGTAAACATTGTAAACATGAGTTTATGGTCTCAATCGCTAGTTTCAAGTCTTCTTCAGTACAGCATGATGTTCATTTAGTAAATTATGGTCCCATTTAGAGTCAAATAGACCATAAAGCAGGGGATGCTTTAGGGTGTGGCTACCTAGTGATTGACAGGTCACTACCACGGCGCTGTCGTCTAAAAACTTTAACCCTTTCCCAGTGTGTTTTCACTTTATGAAAGTTAATTAGAACCTGAAAATGTCTTATTTAGCATTCGGTTGTACTTAGCTCCACCCTCTAGTGTCACTTCTGGTTGCAAAAAACAACATGGCTATGGCCAAAATGCCGAACTCTAGGTTTTAAAACCGTAGTCCACAAAGCAATGGGTAACGTCACGATTACTACGTCCACTTCTTATATACAGTCTATGCTTATTCAGCACTTGTAATGTACTTAGCTCCACCCCCTCGTGTCACTACTGACGGCCAAAAACCAAGATGGCTACGACCAAAAATGCTGAACTCAAGCCTTCAAAACGGCAGTCCACAAACCGATGGGTGACGTTACGGTGACTACTCACGATCCAAGTTTAGCGTGTTAGCATGCTAACATTTGCAAATTAGCACTAAACACAAAGTACAGTAGAGACTGAAGGTGATTAGTTTTGAAGATATTTGGTTATAAACTTAAATATTGGACAAATACTGGAGGCGGCTGTGGCTCAGAGGGTAGAGCAGGTTGTCCACCAATCGGTGGTTTGATCCCCGGCTGCTCCGGGTCACATGTCGATGTGTCCTTGAGCAAGACACTTAACCCCAAATTGCTCCCGAAGGCATAGCCATCGGTGTGTGAATGAGTATTTAGATGAGAATCTGATGGGCAAAGTTGGCACCTTAGTAACCTCTGCCATCTGTGTATGAATGTCTGTGTGAATGGGTGAATATTGACATGTAATGTAAAGCGCTTTGAGAGGTCGGAAGACTAGAAAAGCGCTATATAAATGCAAATCCATTTACCAAATTTAAATTTTGATTTCTAGATTAAGAGTGATGGGACCTTCAAAGTTAAAATTCATCCTGGGGGGAACTATGAATGTTTTTAGCAAATTTTATGGAAATCCATTCAGTAGTAGTTGAAAGAATGCCTTCCCTAAAGCTAAAAATCATCATTTAGTCTGCAGAGAAACAGATTATTGCTACTTGTTTCAGCATCTCTCTGTGGGAAGATCTCTTTAAGGACCAGACCTCATGCAGATCTGTGAGACTGACCCCAATGCGGCTCTTGCAATTAAACCTGGATCGCTAAACTGAGGCTCTGATCAGTGAGGTGTAGGTCAAAGATAGATAGTGCTGCTCAGAGGCTACAGGTATAATTTCAGAAAAAAACAAAACAAGACATGGCAAAGAGGGAAGCAGAGGAGATATTTTGCAGCTAAAGGTGAGAAAACTGATTACACACCTGAAAGAATGAAATTCAGGCTCATTATTAGGCTATCACTGAAGCGTGGGTGAAGATGTCAGTCATTTTAAGGAACTACATCTCCGTTCATGATGCTATTAGAGAGAACAGATTATGCATTTAAGTGTCTTTAATGAGGCTAACCTACAGCACAAATCTTGGTTGTGATGCAGTGTCAAGATATTTTATTTAGAGTGTTGATGCAGTTTATATACGTAGGTTCGCGCCTGTTGTATAATTGAATTGTTACACTTTAAGAATCACACGGTTGTTGTCCTCCCAAAAAAAGCCTTTGAGCCACTGACAGATGGAAATCCTAAATGCAATTCATGCTTAACTTACAATTTACAATGAGTGAGTGATCAAAGGTGACACATCCGAATTGGGCGACAGAGAGGATTAAGCATGTGTGTTCTCGACAGCTAAAAGCCTCTCTCCGTTCTTGCTTTCTCTCTTCATGTATTTTTTTTTAAAGTCCCATGTCCTTGCCTCAACAACTGACAATGTCCTTAGTAATCCAAACACGTACTGTGTCCAGAATATCCTCGCTAAACGTCAAGTTATGCAAAACATGTTTTGGATAAACATAGATGAGTAATTTGTGCTGACACCTATCGCCCTTCTTTTCATTTCTAACGTCATTTCTTATGTTTTTAAAAGCCAATTATAAAAATAGTATGTGATCTTCTGCTGGGCTGTCCTCGACCAAAGAAATTCTTAGTCGACTAACACTCATATGATTTTGTCGACTTATTGATTAGATGATTTAATCTGTAAAACTGAGTTTCTCCACAAAACACAAAAGCACCACTTTAAATGTTTATGATATACTATACTATGACTTTTCTATGATATACTATATGATGACTTTTTTATGATATACTATACCATGACGTTTTATCACATACTATACTATGACTTTTTTATGACATACTATACTAGAGCTGTCCTTGACCTTGAGGTTCTTAGTCAACACTACGATTTTGTTGACAAATCGATTTGTTGATTTAATCGACAGATCTGTAAAACTGAGTTTCTCCACAAAGAATCACACAAAAGCACCACTCTAAATCTCGTGTTTACCAGAGATGTGCTCATAAGTTAACTCATTCAGCATAAAAAAGCATTAATAACGACTAATCGACTAAAGAAATCTTGGTCGACTAAGATCAAAACAACCGATTAGTCAACAAATCGACTAAGAGGTGGCAGCCCTCATTTGCCTTAAATGTTGCATATTTCTTACTTACTGTTGTGAGACATGACAACATGCAACGACTGGAAATGTAAAATGATGCTGCAAGCTTATAGAGATTTGGCAAATAGTGTAGATCAATGTTCATTAAGACTGAAAACACCATGATTAAAAACTATATATAGGAGCAACTTAATGGTTACAGAAATAAGCTCAGTAGTTAGAATCAGAAAATCTAATTACAGGATGTGAAAGAGTCTGCCCCTCCATGTCAGCTCGACTCACAATTATAATTTTGTCATGGTGTTTCAAGATTTGTATCTCTGCTAAATCTATCCCAGCATGCACTGCACAGAAAGCAAAGAGAACCTGAAAATCGCTCATTAACAACCACAACATTGTGTAGTTTTCCTGTTGTCAGCCTGAGAGTCCAGAAAGCAGAAAGTAGAGCAGACGGAGGACTTAAGTCCAGCATGAGTGTACTTCTTAAAATCAAAGAGAGAGTCAAACTATGGAAATCCTCCAGAGATACAGCAGTGATCAAATTAACACAACAAAGACGCCGAAACCATCTTCCTCTAATAAAGTGCCCGCTGAGACTAAATCGAGCTTTTAACAATCTTTCAGCAGAATGAAATTGCATAGTTTAGAACATCTACTCGAGGAAATCCTCTGATATATTGCAAGCAGCAAAGTGACTGTGAGAAATTATATTATGTAAATTTACTTTTCCAACTAATTTTCAAGAAGGCAAAAACAGAAGCCAAATCCTCCTTTCATTCACAGAACTGGCAACAATGCCAACACGTCTCTCAGCGAGAGGAACAATTATATAAAATTCAGCATCAGCGCCAACTGACAACACCAGAAGTAACATCGTTAATGAATGAACAGATATTTAAGGTGATATTTCCCTTCCATCAAACCCATGAGCAAGACACTTAAAGACTTTATACCAGATTGAAAAGCAGCGGTTCACTGCTCTCTCTGGTTGAAAGCTTCAAGTCTTTCACAGTAATTCAGGTATATTTATGCATATATCATCAACTCCACCTCTCCCAGTAACTCCTAACAAAAGCTGCTGATGCATGATGTTCAGTCATAAAAGGCTATATTTATTTTAGAGATAATACTGGTCATTGGTCAATCACTAATTTCAACAAATCTTCAGTTATTTGCACTATTGTCCCGAAATGTTGTCCCGAAATGCTGGTTTCTCACTTTTGCAATGCTGGCAGGGTGATCTGTTTCCACTACAGTATTGTCAGTTTTCTAAAAACAGGAAAAACTGCATGTTAAAGGTGCTCTGTAGCAGTGTTTCTACCCACTGTTTAAAAATGATAAACCATCGCGACCCAATTCGCAAAAGACCTCATCTATAAATCGTGAGAAGAGTGAATTTGTGCATAAATGAACGTACCTGACCATTTTTATTGCCATTTCCGCATCACCTCATATCATCTTAAATAGGTAAACCAGCCATTTCGAAGACATACACGTTTTATAAATCACAACTTTGTGTGTTAAATACTTTATGAATGAGATCAAATAAATGCATTTAGGTGGCGTTAAGAGGCTCTGGTGTTTTTTTTCCTCTCATCAGTAAAACAGACAGGATGGACGTTAGCCTTTCATATTAGATTCAATGTCATAAGTAGGCTACAATTATCAGACCAACACGAACAGTCAGGCTTCCTCGTGTGGCTCAAAGGTGCACTGCAGATAGAAATGTTAAATAAAAGACGATGGAAGAAATTCGGCAAATTTATCATAATAAAATCTCCTGCGACCCGCCTGTGGGTCCTGACCCAGTCTGTGGGAATGACTGCTGTATACGATATCCTGAGCATTAATATAGCATCAAATCACAATTTGCTATGTAAAGATACCTAGCAGAGAATGACGTCGTTCTCCTTCTGTGTGTGTGTAGTAATCCGAGCTTCTCCGTGCTTAGTTGATATCGCCGGGCCGGTCGCGCATGCTTTTAGTGCATAGCTGTGCATGTGAGCGTGCCCCACTGGCTAGCTCACAGCCGCCGTTGATAACGTCATCCCGACAGACGGCGCTGTTGCGGAAGAGCAGCTCTGGCTAAACTGTCGTAATGTTGAGCCAAAATACTCCCAATCTCGCATTTATTTATTTTCCCCCTTGTTTCTGAATACTTTAACTTTACTTTAACACTTTAGCATACATCTACTATCTGGTTATCTGTTATTATATGTATATTATATGTATATTATTATATGTATATTACTATACATTAAGGAAGCAATAAAAAGCACGATTCAAAAATATAAATGATATATATTTCTAAAGGAAAAGGCAAAGAGCACGACTTAGTAACATAAAAACAGCCATTGTATTGTACAGCCTAAATCACATCCAATTTCTCAACACATAGGAAGAGACACTCCAAACCTTAAGAACAAGACCTCTCTACTAAAAAGCAGCACCAAAAACATCTCCACCATCTCCATGCCCAGAAGCCACTCAAAGGAAGCAGATTGAAGAAAGTGCCATTTTTAGATGTCACATCATTTCTGTCTTAGAAATTCAAACGGTAACCTCGCTGTCATTCGAGGCCACAAACATTCCTCCTGCTGCAGCTTTGAGACGCTACGCTAGAGATGACTCGGCCCGTCTTTGTTGCCAAAAGGGTGCGAATGTTTCGTCATCCACACAGTATGCTGCTCACCATGGTGCAGCTGGCCTCCGTGTCGTCGTCCAGCAGGCCCAGTCTGCACAGAGCCTTCTCGTTCTTCAGCCAGTACTCCGACGAGTCCAGCACGCTGTTACTGCACAGCACCTGAAGCACACAGATAAACCCTTGAAAACCACACTGCACAGAGACACACATAGAGCATATGACTACACACACACACACACACTGTCACACATTCCCTTTCTTCCCCCTCTGGTTGTTGGGATCAATTGACCTTTCTCCAGGACCTTTATTTCAGGATAAGTGTCCGCGGCTCAGGATCAACGATCTGTCAGCTAACCAGACACCACACAGTGTGTATACGACAGTTATTGCCTCCTCCCTGGAGGGACATTTTAATGAAGCCTTCAGGGTGAAACCCTACAGTCACCGAGCTGCCTTTGTCAATGATTTGTCAATTGTCTTTCTCCTGCGGATTGACATACTCACTATCGATAACTATTGATTTTGCTGTTTTAATAACCCAATTGCAATGCCAATATATTTACAAGGGCGAAATGGTAGATTCCCTTGATGCTTATCACAGTGTTAGGGTTTGACCATATAGTATATTTAATTATTTGTAAAAAGAAGTTTGCACCGCTGATGTACAGCAGATAAAAGACTAAAATCACACGCTATAAATAAAATAATTCTTACGCAATTACTTCAACATATGACAAATATCACGTGTGAGTTCACACCGTGTATTTTTAGTGACAAATCGCGCCCCCTCAGGGACAGACCATCTGTGCTGGACCTCGTCCAGGTGAAGGTGACGTAGCCTTCAGCTGATCTCACCGAGGGCGATCATATCAAAGGCTGCTGGCACCGGGTCAGCGGAGCCTGAGGCCCAATTATAAGAAAGACATCACCTTGTGCCTCTACAGGACACTGGAGTGGAAGTCAGTTAAGATCATGAGCGGTAGGCTAATTAGAGACACACACACCAGCGAGCCCGCTTGCACACACAGTAAGGGACACACACACAAATAGACCTACACACAATTTGAAAGGAAATTCAATCTAGCCTCCACCTCAGCCCACTGATCTGTGCTATTTCCCCTCCTGTCTCTCTGGCAGTGGGGGATGATAAATCTACTGGGGTGACCCGAGGGCCTGGCTGTTCCTCTTATTGCACAACCCCTGGGTGTCACAGGCACCCCGGAGGAGGAAATGAAAATCTCTTGCGCTGCAGATAAACTGACGGGGAGGCAGATATGATGGACAGGTGCACATGAGCAGAGAAAAAGTGGTGGCACGGCAGACCGACAGAGGGACACACAGGTAGACAGATGCACGCTTCCATCCCTTTTTTTTACCTTCTTGCAGGCGCTGATGGACGAGGCCACGGTGCTCTCCGTGCTGGCTCCCTCCACCTCGACGGCCTCGGAGCCTTCAAACATGGCAGACGACTGGAAGTTACTGCAAGACAAAGAGGGCACGGAGTTGACTTTGTCAGAGCAAGTTCTTGTCAAGCGCTCAACACCTCCATTAAAAAAAAAAAGTCCTGGCTCAGTAATCTGGGAGCAGCCCATTGCCTGTCACATTTGTTCACACAGCACAGATGTGGCACTCGTCCAACGAATTATCCAGCTCTTGTTGGACAGGAGAATAATTTCAATATTCTGAGCCAAATGCTTAATTCCATCACAAGGCCAGCGAGACAGCGTCAGGACGGCCTCTAATGCCCCATTCAATACAATGAACAAGTTTATGAACGACCAAGGTGACACCTTCCATCATTTATTGAAGAGTACAAAGAGTTTTAGGTGTTGCTCTTTGGATGTCAAGACCTTTTTTATCACATTATTATTTATGAGAATCCATTGTAGCGCCTGCTAAAACGTTTCTTTAGGGATTTCTGTTTTGTCTTCTCATCCCTAGGAGACAGACTCTCTCTAGCATGAGCGCATAGCCCACTGCATGTTGGACCCCTTAGTGAGTTGTAGCTTTTTGCAGAAGGCTATCAGGCTAAATGCTTTAACTGGGGCTGTAAAACGATTATTTTCATTGTCGATTATTTTCTCGATTTATCGGTTAGTTGTTTGCTCTATAAAATGTCAGAAAATTGTGAAAAATGTCCATCAGTGTTTCTTAAAGCCCAAGATGACGTCCTCAGATGTCTTGTTTTGTCCACAACTAAAAAGATATTCAGTTTACTGTCATAGAGGAGGAAATACCTGGAAAATATTCACATTTAAGAAGCTGGAATCAGAGGATTTAGAATTTTTCTTAAAAACGTATTCAGATCGATTATCAGAAGAGTTGGCGATTAATTTAATAGTTCACGACTAATTGAGTAATCAATTAATTGTTGCAGCTTTATATGCAACTAAGCATTAAAGTGTAAGCCTGTCACAATAATTACTATATCAACTTATCGCACAATATATAGACATGACCTCATGTTGTCAACTTAACGTCCACAGCTCCGATGTGGGAACATTTTGGGTTTAAGCCAAACGGACGAGGAGTGTTGTTGTTACTTGTATCTAACTTATAGCTAATACACTGTTCTTAGCTTTTTTTGTGAACAAAGGTCCTAACCATTGAGAAACTGATTGGCAGTGAATGACCTGTTCAAGTAGCAGGCCTTAAGATTTAAGTCCTGGTTGATTGAGAATTTCTATTTCAGTGAAAATAATGGAACAGTGCATTTGAGTTTAGCAGCCTGGAGTCTTTTTGTTGATACATGAGCCTCAAGTTATCAGAATTGTGTGCATAGTTAAATTTGTCTGTGTGTATACAGTGGAGACAAACTGTAATACAGCACCTTTTCCCAGGAATGTTGCCACAGACACACAGTTTTTAATACTGCAAATACCATAATATTGCATATAATATGCCATTGGCTCAATCACAATTGTGTTACCTCCTTCAGCCATAGTGACGTAATTCAAATAAAAAATTTTGACATTGCCACTTGTGCTAAATGTTTAATATTTATTTAAGCTTAATTTGTGTCAGCAAAGCCAGAGAGCCCATTGTATTTATTGTTTTGGTTGTGTGGTTTTATTTCATTTATGTAGGATATTTTAATATATCTTTTTCACCTTCCAATTGTCTGAATATTGAGTATTCAAATGTCATTGCTCTTCGAAAGAGTGTACATCCATTATTATGCCATTATCTTATCATTATATCAGTAGCATAAAATGATCTTAAATGACAATAATATTGTTTAGCACAAATATTTCTGGGACAATATATCGTCCAACAACCCTGGTTATGGAGACAGGCCTATTACAGTGTCAAAAATGAATGGCCAAATCATGAAATTTGACTTTGACAGCAATGCGACAGAGGATTATAGCAGAACAAACACAACATGTCCTTAATTTGGTGCATAAAACAAAATTATTCAACAACCTGTAGTGATGATGGGGATGTCTGTCAGACTAAGGCGTGCCTAAACACAACATAGCTAAACTCAAAAAATCCCAGGAAGGCATCATTATCCTCCGTGCATGCTCTCACTGAGATAAGCCAAATCAAAGCTTATCTGGAATGGCATTAATGAGGATCAATTTGGAAAATAAAGAGGCTGGGGATGCATATTTAAATAGGAGCAGCTGCTTTTTTTTTTTTTTTTCATAATCCACATATTTCAAAGCAAATTAAAAAGCATTTCATTTTGAAAGCCCCCCGGGGGATCACACGACTGGATCTATTTTGCAGTTAATGAACATGCCATGATGTAAATTATTGTGTCACAAGGAAAAAGTGAGTTTACTGTGAATGGATGGACACTGAAAAAAAAAAAAAAAATGATGTAGGCTACTATAGATAAGTGGATATGATGTGCTCTATATAGGCTGCTGCATCTGCCAGGCACACATCAAAACACCCATCCAACACACACACACACCAACACACACACACACACACACACAGAGGCAATGATCTGCAGTGAATATGTTGGATGTTGGATGCATGCAGGAAATTGGAAGCCAACAACACTGTAAGAAATGGAAGTGAAAAAAACACTGTTAAAAAAAACAGCATAGGGATGGGGAAGGGAATTTGGACTTAACTTTGTAAACAGATCTGATGAATGATATCTATTTTATTTGATTTATACATGTTTTGTATCTATTATTTTGTGGGATAAAATCTTTGAAAATCAATAAAACATATTTACAAAAAAAAACAAAAAAAAAACAGCATAGGCCTAAATGGTGTGTCTGTGGTTTTAATGGAAATATTGAGTGATTTCCGCAGAAATAATTGAAGAAGACCAGCAGGGATAAGATTCGTCACGCACGACCTCCTTTTCTAATCTTTGCGCTTAACGACCTCTCCATCACGACGCGGTGATGATTGACAGCTTGTGCTCTCGTGGTACCCAGCAGACATCATCCTGATGTGGAGGACACAATTAACCCCTGAAATATCTATCTGGCTTTCTTTAAATGATTGCCCCCACCTCTGGTCCTCTGTTATAATCCACTGTGAAAGCTTGTGAGTGGCGCACAAACAGGCAACTTTTGGAGGCAGCCTGTGCCAAAACTGCACAAACTGCACAAAACCATCAATGTGGCAGGTTTTGGGTCCTGATTCAGACTGCAGGAAACCTTTCATTTTTAGCTCGGGAGGAAAAACATAATGAAGTGTGAACATTTCTGTTTTTGCGCTTTTCTTCATTGCCACACATTTCTCTCCTCAGTCAGGCCATGCCAGCTAGAGCTGGAGCTGGATCATCTTGTTTACTGCACAAACAGAGGCTTTACTGCAACACTGCATGGATTTTGGTGCGCTTTTTTCCCCCCTCCAAACGCAAACTGACACACTTTACGCAGTCAAAAAAGATCACTATACGCTTTGATTCAACACAACATCATGCTCACTTCATTCCAGTGCTTTTGTTAAAAAAATATATATATATATATATATATAATAATATGTTTCAAAAGGGAAAATATCACAGCGAATCCATATGTGTGAAATATTGAAAGAGAAAATATCAGAGTGGCACCACAGATGCAACAAAAAACACTATAAAGTAGATGTTCACTAGAATAAAAATGTTCATTTCGATTTTTGTGCGCCTATGATTATCCTCATCCATCATTTTTTTTTAATCCCTAGATAATAAACAGTTTCTTACCTCGGCGTTTTCAGAAGGCACTCTGCCATTCTGTCAAAAATAGTCCTCAAACGGAGTGCTTATTATTTCCTCTGTGGGGGACAGGAGGGACAGGAGGAGAGGAGCTGACGCGTAAATGTCCCAGGGACACTCTCAGGTCCAGATGTGCATCCTCGACCGACCGAGCACTGGAGGAATCCTCAGACCGCTTCACGGTGTCTGGAGGACTGGAGGAGGACTGTGGTGAACCGAGCCGAGCCGTATCAGCAGCAGCAGCACTCCACCACCACCACCTCCTGCCACTGCGCGTCTCTCAGCCAAGTGCCGAGTGCAGGCGCACGAGATCAAAACGTAATGAGGCGCACGACTCAGGCACGGGCATGGAGATGGATATGGACAGTGCGCGCGCATGTCGACGCGTGTGTACAAACAGACACAGACACACACGCGCAATGCAAGGAGAATTAATTCAATTATCTCCATCCACATCTGGAGCAAATGACTGATCTATAAAAGATGAGAACTGCACTATCAGACATCATTCTATAACTTCCATCTGATGTGAATGTATTGCTTGTGTTTAAATGTTTTGCTCCTCTGCCTTTCTGCAAATACATCATGAGACTACAGAGCTGTAGCAGATCCACCAAGTAGCAGCTTCAAGTGGCAACTGTAAAGTTCAATTCTGCAGAACATCTTTCGCTCAGACAGCTTTTTCTGTGAAAGGAGTGAAGTCTTAAGCATTTAAAATCTGCTGCAAACTTTACCACCTTTAAGAGAGCATCCAAATCCTGGTTAATTCAGCGATAGTTTTTACATGTAATGTTTTTAAATGTGTTGCTTTATTGTATTTATTTATTTTTCCTGTACCCATTCCTGTTTTAATCTTTTATTTTCACAAAAAGCCCTTCTAGGAACAGGTGTTGCAAATTAGCATCCGCTATAAGCACTATGATACTGGCATCAGATAGCTGTTTTTAAGTTGTCTATCTACATTGTATTGGTCCCTATTAAATAAACCATGAATGAATGAATTTCACTTTCATTGCCTTCCCCTTGTTGTTCAGGCAGGTGCTCTCTATACCTCTTGTTACAACACAAGGTCAGTGCAGAAAATTTTATGGCTGACCTGCCCACTGAAAAGAAACAAGCACACAGAAACAGACATCCCAGGAACACATTTCAAATGCTTATTTTCCAGTAAAAGCAGATGTGCCTGCTGTTACTGTATGTGGCCAAACTACTGTATACAGGGGATAAACTTAGACACTTTGACTCAGTAGTCTCCATGGAAGTATCAAAGTCGTCAGAGCATTTTCTTTGTTGTAATTACATGGTGGATTTGAATGTCTCATTGGTAGCTAGACATCTGAACACAGCGGGACATGAATCATGTTGCTTACAGAGCCTAGAGGATACTGGATTCTTGAAGCCCATGCGATGTCAGATAATGAGACGATTTTTCTTTTTTAAAGAGACAGTGTGTATGATTTGGTGACATGTAGTGGTGTGGTTGGAGATTGCAACCAACTGAGTACCCCTCCGCTCACTCCTCCCTTTCCAAGACTGCGGTAACGTGAGCCAGTGACTGCAAAATCGTGGTAACGCCGTTCGCCTTGCTCAGAGGCCATCCATACCATAATAACACTACTTTAGGAGCAATGGAAGTCAGACAGCAGCATGGCGGTGCCATGGTTTAGCACTCACGTTAACGCAGTTTCACAAGCCTCTCGGAGAACTACGGTGGCCTTCAAGTAAGTAACGTAAAAACGTGAGCCAGTGTTTGGTTTGTCTGTTCTGTGCTACTGTAGAAACAGACAGGCGAGTCTATTACACGCTTTGGCATGATACGGGTTGTGCGATTTTATATTTTATGTATTGTTAAAATCAAGCCAGCAAACTAATGAGCTAACTAGTTGTCAATTATCTGATTTGGCAAATGAAAAACTGTCTTTAGTAGCCAGAATCTAATGAATAACTTCCATGACGACCAGCTCAAAAAAGCAATTTTTTTCCATATCTTTGATATCTTCAGAAAAAACAGCACAGGCCCACATCATCTAACCTGCACCCCTCTGAGCTAAAATATAAGGAATACAAAATTGCAACACACACACACACACCCCAAATTCCCAATTGCCACTTGAGACAGCCGTCATCTCCATCACCTTAGCAGCAATAAAAGAGCCTAGAAGGTAATAGCTACATTAATATATAATCAGGAGGGGGGGAAGGAGTCGTGACCTTCAGTTCTCTATCGGCCCACTGAGACTGTCGGGGGAAGAAAGTGGTGGGCAGAGAATAAAGAAAATAGTGGATATTCAGGAAAAATATAGAGAAAGCAGTGGTCCTGATGAGATCTGTATGTGTGTGTGTGTGTGTGTGTGTGTGTGTGTGTGTGTGTGTGTGTGTGAAAGAGAGAGAGAAATAATGCTTTTTTTTGTGGATTTGTACGGTGGCCAGAGTGTACGTCTTCACTCTGCTGAAAGGATCATTTCTGCCAAAGAGAATGCTTATTTTCAGCGTGCCCTCTACCTCAAAGAAGATAGATTATTACATGCTGTTATCAGCTACCATGTTATTTCTCTCCCTCCGGACGCCACTTGCTTTCATTCAACTCCTAACGATATCAAAACCCAATTTCTGTGATTTCTCTGTGTACTGTTACACAACACACAGGGAACACAAAACATTTGCTAGACCCCGCCTAAAATACAAAACATTTAAATGAAATACCTTTCCTCCTTATATATATTTATTAATTCAAAATACTCAAATATATATATATATATATATATATTTGAGTATTTTGAATTAATAAATATATTCACCAAGTCCTCCATAACTAGCTCAGCCAGTTTCTCCCAAATCTCTCATTATAGATTGTGATATAAATAGCACAAGTCCTGCATTAGCCAGCACTTTTCACCAACTGTTAGTGCCCTCCGTAGTTATGTACTGTACCATCTAGTCTCATGCTTCTCAGCCCAGGAAAACACTCTCCAGCTGAATATTTTCTAAAAATAATGATTACCATGAGGTGCCATGGAAGCAAAAATGAATGCTTTAACATGGACCCAATGATAAAGCAAATACCCGTTTTAACATTTTAAAAAGTGTGATACCCGTACAGCTACAGGTCATCACGCCACAACAAACAAACAAAACCAAACTATCAGCAAGGGGAATAAAGCTTCAGACTCACCACAGCCAGACTTATTGCATAAGCAGGAGTGTAAACAACAACTGCAGTCTGTAACACACTGAATCATCCATGTTTTCAATTTGTCAGAAGCTACAATAAGTCTGAGAAGAACCCTTTACAGACGAAAGAGTGAAAAGAGTGCCATCACCCTCCTTTAGTCTCGGCATGAGTGTAAATAAAACAACCTTAAAGGGGACATATCGTGCTCATTTACAGGTTCATAAGTGTATTTCGGGTTTCTACTGGAACATGTTGACATGCTTTAATGTTCAAAAAGCACATTATTTTTTCTCATACTGTCTGTCTGAATTATTCATATTTAAGTCCCTCTCCTGAAAAAGCCCAGTCTGCTCTGATTGGCTTGAGACACCTGCAAGGGTAGATCTCAAGCCGTGGGCAGTATACTCTAATGAGCCTGCATGTGACATAGGGAGAGGAAAAAACTGACTGGGTTGTCTTATTTCACAGTTTGTGGGTTGGTAGGCACTCCAGATACCCAAATGTATTTGCACAAGCACTGAAAGTGAGTTTTTCATGATAGGTCCCCTCTAAATGCTAGAATATTGATGGGATGTTCCTTGCCAATAAACTGTATGTGTATGACATCATGGCTTGCATGTGTGCACTGCACATTGAACTGTATGCACATTTGCAGCATTGGGCAATAATAGAATATTTATAACACATCCTAAAACATGTTAAAATGTCCTGCGTTATATGTGGAAAATGATGCAATAGTTTATATGATTATTTATGAGTATACGTGACAAACATTAAGTTCCTTATTTAAGTCATAGAAAAGGGTAACGTCATTTAAGTGTTTACTTCTGCCTACTTCTTTATGGAGATATAATATTTATTTATTTAGTTTATTTATAATTGACTGTATATATTTACTGTTAATTGTATTGGTTATTCTAGTCTTATTATTTATTACATGTTCGAAATAAATCTATCTAACTAATTTACCAAACAGTTAAGAAAAAAATAAATGGACCATATTCATACTGGGTACGGTGAACCTGCTCTCTTTTTCTGTTAAAAAAAAGACAATGCAATGTCATTGTTGTTATATTTCGGATTCATCAAAGTAATTAGGTTGCTGATAATCCAATAATAGATAGTTGAGTTACTGTTATTTTGATCAAATGCCTACTAACTTCAGTAGAATCATGTGTATGAGCCAAAAAGAAATATTAAGTATGAAGGATGGAGCTGAAAGGTATTTTGGCTTTGGCAGAACAGAAACTCCCACATCATCTCTCAGATTTGTGCTGTTTGGTGTTGTGCATGAGTGACCTTAAAGGGTGACCCAAATAGAAAATCAACACAATCCCCTTCATCACCTGCACTGTCTAAATATAGACGTAGGATCAGAGATAAGAGCGTGAAGTGTACCAGCATCACCCCAAAGCCAGAGATTCTTACGGGATGATGTGTTGGGTTTTATGCTGTTGCACAGATTTTGTATATCTTGCATCCTACAGCACAAGATGGAGCACAGCTAATAGAAAGATATTGAATTTATATTCGTTGCACGGTGACATGGTAGAATAGTAAAAAATGATTCACATGGACATGGTTAATGTATATTGATGTAAACTTAAGTTAAGCCAATACCAGTTACCAACAGTAAAACTTGCTGGTCAGCACTCAGCACATCCAGTATATCTGACTGGGCTATATCGATTGACTTTAATGTGGTCAACGTATATCCTCAACGGTTCGTATGATATCTTACGGAAACGTATTCATCATTTTTCGTGTGTTTTCCTACAAATGTCCAGCAACACGTGTCAATTTAGAGGCAACAAAACTACTAAGTTAGGTTTAGGAAAAGATCGTGGTTTGGGTTAAAATAACTCTGGAAGTGGCGTATCCTAAGTACGGAGAGAAAGAGAGAGAGAGAAAGAGAGAGAGAGAGACTTTATTCATCCCCAAGGGGAAATTGAGATGTTACAGCAGCAATTCACTTAGATAAAAAAAAAACGTGCATCATTCACACAAAACGACATGAGGTAAATACGAAAAACACAATCTCTATATACATGTACATACCAACTACTTTACACTAGATAGAAGAGATAGAATTAACGTTAGACCTCTGCTGTGTGTGTGTATAGCTATGAGCACAGCCTGATGTGGTACCAAAAGCTGAGCTCACAAGATGTATTCTGACTGTGTGTATCACAATTCACAGCTCTTATTCCCTGTTGGACGTATTGCATTTATTGCGTGTGTTTTCAGATCAAACCCAGCTTCAATAGTGCATTACAACGTGCATGACTGAGACTGCTTCAAACCAAGTGCTTGTTTAATAATCCAACAGCATCCGAAGCACCCTTTCTGATGGCGGACTCAGAGGAGCCCACGGACACTTTCTGCACAGATTGGCCTGCACTGCTGAACCTGTGAAAGCAAGCAGGGTTTGAACTTCTCTATAGAGCTCTCTTGTCATTCTTCTTTACACAACAACTATGGTTCCACATTTTGTGTGTGCAGCCAAGTACAACATCATGAATGCCTTCGAGGAGAGACTGTCCGAATGTGTGCTCCGCTATCCTCATTTGTTCGGCTCGTTGCGTCTCTCTGCTCTCTATAACGGCAGGCTTTTAGCCTCATCTTCCAGTGTATCCAGATCGCATTTTAATGCCAAGTGTAAATGGGGTCACTATGTGATGTCATCACTAAGAGGTGGGAGTGACAGATCAACAGACCTATAGCACAAAGGAGTTCCTCCCATACTGTCAACTTCCTTTGTTTCTATGAGAAAGTAAAAGTCCCCTGACAGCTCTGCGTGGTATTCATGCATCGAGCATTCAGGCTCAGCGTGCGCTCCAGCAAAATATCGCAGGGCTTCAAACTGGTTTGAAACCGTCGTAAACAGTCGCATAGCAACAGCGAGTCAGTTTTTGTGTTTTTCAAAAGGAGCCGACAGACGGATAATAAACAACCAGTGACAGCTTACCAACAAGGCATACAACACAAACTGTTGCACATGAAGCTGCACAGATGTTGAATGCCAAACACCAACAGGAGACAAACTTCACTGATGTTTAGTTTAGCCAACACACGCAAAATATGATGCTTATTCTCCTTAGACTCCTTCAGTGTTATCCCCCTTTTGCTCTTCACACCACTTCCTCTTACTTTCTTCTCCTCTTGATCATGTCCTCCTCTTCCTCTTTCTTCTATTCTCTTTCTTCTTCTCTCTCATCATCCTCTCTGTTGCCCTCCACACATCTTAATCCAGAGGCTTTTCAGGGGAGGAACTAATCCATTGCACACGTTCTTAAAATAAAGAATGGAAGGACAAGTAAAGTGGAGATGAAAGCACAGACTGCTCTCATCAGCAGAGAGGAGACATCTGAGGGAGCTGGGAGGAAGAAACGCCAAATGAAGAGGGAATGAGCTGGAGTACAGGCTCTCTCACTGTCAAAACCCCCTGTCTCTCTGGGGCTATTTTTAATTTAGTTACTAACTACAAAACAAAAACACGGCACGTGAGAGGAGGAAAGCGAGGGAGATGAGAAGACGTGACGATGAGCCTGAGCGGTTGTGACATGAAAAGATAATTATAGAACATCAGGAGTGCAAAGGGTTCAACCAAGGGTGAGGGTGGGGGTTTTAAACCGGGTTTTAAACCGTAAAACTGTTTTAAACCGTAAACAGGGCTTATCAAAATGAAAATAAGTCAGAGAGCATGTAACTCTAGTTAGTTCTTGTAGCTCTGCTTTGATGTCTAGTAGTTCAGATAACGTAGTCGGCCCAGAAGAAAATAAACATACCTGGTTCACATTTTTACACGTTGTGTGTTCTGATGACTTATTATCAATAAAAAACACAAAAGATTAGAAACACGACTCAAAATAAATGATAATGTTGCTCCGTAACTGTTTAACTGTTTGCTAACAAGTTCAAGTATATCAATGTTTTGTTGCTGCTGCCCCAACGAGGACAAAAAAAAAATCCAATTATTGCAGCTTTAAGGATTGTTTAAAGATTAATTTACCTCTGCGGTTTGAGCAGATGAATTTGGCATGGAGCTTTAGCCTGGAGTTGATATGGGACTTCAAATGTAGGCAGGTTGCATAGCTTCTCCCTCTATAGCTACCACATCATGAGGCTGATGGATATTGAGCCTGTAGCTTGACTCATAAGGTCATGGCTAGATGGCAACCTGCTGAGGATGCACTCTAGATAGACTTGAACACTAGAACACTTGAGATGCACACATACAGTACATAACAACTGGACAGTGCAATGTGGATGGCTGTTCTTGGAAGCAATTAGAAGTAATGGCCTTGTTAATCAGCGTAATCACAGCCCCCGCTCAACTCAGTTATTCCAGATTTATTTTTGTTTAACCTTTCCATCCATCTTCCTTTCCACCTGTGCTCTCATCATAATGGAAACCTGTGATTACGGGACCTTATCATTATAATCGCATGAAAAGGTTAATGATCAACGGAGTCATTGGTTTCGCTTCTCAGTTACATCACTGATTATTAGAGCGTTGGTATTTTCAGTATGTATATAGAACAATAGCAAAATAAAGAGGACCACAAATACCCTTTTTGATATGTATAATTTAATTCTGATAGAATGATTTTTTTTGTTCTTATTTTGGTGACTGCTCATCAAAACCGCTATTACTGTCAGATTCATAATAAAATGTTTATCAGTCGCTGCATTTTTGGATAAAACTCTCCATCATCCGAGCTACAGAGACAGCTTCTGCAAACCTGCCGTCTCTGTGCTGAGAGAAAAACACTTTTTCACAGACTCCATCAGCATAATAAATGTCTCCAGAGATATTTCTGCTGACTGCTTTGCTGCGTTCATGTGTTTGTATATTAATACTGATCCAGCATTCACCTCTATAGGATTTTGGAGTTGACTGTAAGTGAGTTTTTCTTCAGTTAATGTCTAGACTTCAATTCTCTCTACGCAAGGGAAGTGGCTGTGTGACTGCTCAAGGCTTTACTGTGTTGCTGAACATTTAACGGTGAGTCAATGTTTTCATTTCTAAAAATGTAATGGTTTTATTTGAATACTAACCAACCATATTCATCAAGTGTGGACAGTTAACTGTTTATTTCTGTACTCAGAACATTTCCAAGGTCCAGTTTCAAACATCAAACACAGGATAAAAGCATAGACTGTATATAAGAAGTGGACGTAGTCACTGTCACGTCACCCATTGGTTTGTGAACTTTCGTTTTGAAGCCTCGAGTTCGGCATTTCGGGGCCGCCATTTGTTTTTTTGCAACCAGAAGTGACACGAGAGGGTGGAGCTAAGTACAACCGAACGCTGAATGAAAATGTAACAACTAACTTTCATAAACTGAAAACACACTGTGAAAGGGTTAGAGTTCTAAGACGAAAACACGGACAACTCCCAGACCGGGCAACACCATAACAAAGTGACCTGTCAATCACAAGGTATCCACGCCCTAAATCATACCCTGTTTTATGGTCTATTTCACTCATATAAACTCTATAAACTCATGTTTATAATATTTACCGAGGTAATAGATCAAGTGAAAATTAGGGTCATTTTCTCATAGACTTCTATACAGTCAGACTTCTTTTTGCAACCAGAGGAGTCGCCCCCTGCTGGCTGTTAGAAAGAATGCAAGTTTAAGGCACTTCCGCATTGGCTTCACTTTTCAGACCCGGAGGTTGCCCACTGAATATTTCCCCAAGTCCTGCAAACAGACTTTGACTTTATGGAGTTCCCCTTTAAGCCCTTTATTTTTGTTGCTTCAGCAATACGTGGTAGCCCCCAATCTCTCCAAAACCAATTAAGACCTGACATCATAGCCATAAATGTTAATAGAGCTGAGAACTGGCATATTGCTACAATCAGACACTAATACTTGGTTTAATGTCTTATGAATGCCTATCTAGACACAATATCACAATTTTCCATCTGCCGTGGCATTTTAATATCGTATTATGATGCAATAAAGCGGAGGGGGAAGAGGGTTGTTGACTGAAAACTCATCTTTTCAAATATGTCATGTTAACATATCTCCTTTGTTGTCATTCAATTTTCTCTCTCTAAACTCTTTTCCTTCTTCTTTTGCACTGCTGCTTTTAGCTGCTTGTATTTGTCACAATTCTAATGTGAATCTTAAGCTCACTGCTGAAAAGGTAGATGATGGATGACTAACATATTTTTAAGGAGATTGGATGAGCAGGATGGATGGAGGGTTTGAGGGCAGGATGGTGGAGCAGTGAAGGTTGTAGGAGGGATTGATGAAGGCTAGTGAGAGGTGGAGGAGGGCAGGAGAGGTGGTGATAGCGGCACTGAGCTGCACTGTACTACAGTAGGAGTGGGTGGCGGTGACAGATTGTGGTTCCGGTCTGCTGCTGGGAGGATGCCTGCAGGTTTGGACCAGACGCAGCTTTGTTCAAGCCAAGTCAGTGACAGGCATGCTGGGTAATAATATAATAAGTTGTATTTAAAGCTGATGAGAATATCAGTACATGCCATACGCCTTTAAAAGACTCCTTAAGGTGACCTTGACTTTTAGTGGAGACAATATCTGAACACAATACGATGCACAGAAGCTGGAAAAGACGACACAGTGTCTCCTTGTGGTTTTATAGCGAGTGTTTGACAGAAACATCGCTGTAGTCTGAGTCAGGACTTGAGCTCATTTTCAATGAGCTGCAAATCTCATTGAAAAGCTGAGCAGCAGGTTGAAATGGTTTCCTGAAGACTCAGTATAATCTCCCCCTCTCTATCTGGATATCTCTCCCTCTTTCTCCGTCTTTGCCCCGGTCCCACTCTTCCTCCCTTCCCCTACAATATATCAGTACAATAAATCTCTCTCTTATTCTCTCTATCCATCACTTTGCTCTCCCTTGGCAGTTGATTAGCGTCTGTCCACCCTAATCTTCCCCGCATGGTGGAGAAATGGCCTCCTGACTTTTTGTTTAGACCCTTTAATCTCGTGGGTAGAAAAACAGATGCAGGCACTAGCGTCAGGCATATCAATTGGAGGAGATATTGTGCCCAATTTGGCCCCTGAATATCATCTGCCAGTCATGAGGATTGGATGTTGATAAGACTGAGGTTCTTTCTTGATCAGAACTACTAAAACCCTGGAATAAAATGTTCCTTTCATATTTAATGATCTTTCAAATTGTGCACTTATATGTGATAATAACATCCTCCTTTATTTAAAGTCGAGATTAAATGAAAAATGTCTTTTTAACCATTTTAAATCCCATCTCCGGTCATATTGTGCATCTATTAAACAATTTATGCAAAAAAAAAAAAAAAATGTCTTTGTATTTTTTTATATCAAAATCCAATCATCTTTTCTTCCTGTAAAAGATATATGACGTGTGCTTATGTAAGCCAGCACCAACCAATTTCAACCAATAATTTTATGACGTCCATCTATCATTCAATCGGCAACATTTGGCATCAAAGGAGGCGTGTGTAGAGCTGTAGCTCCGTATTGTGCTACGTTCTAAGCCCGCCCACTCTTTAGCGGCCCAATCAAATATGAAGGATTTGATTTAAATCCCTCTTGTAACTTTACGCCGCTCAAATATCGGGATGGTGTTGTCAGCAGTAACCGCCGTATGAGAGCAGTACAGGGCAGTGGCGGCCGTGAGCTAGCCAGTGGGGCACGCTCATGTGCACAAACATGCACTAAAAGCATGTGCGGCCGGCCCGGCTATGTCAACAAAGCACGGAGAAGCTCAGATTACAACACACACAGATGGAGAGCAGCGTGAAGCGGCCACTGAGGGTGCAAACCTGTTTGGTCACTATAAGTCTGGCACATGCGTCAGTAGCCACTGGTGGCTGTGTGGATACAAACAGAAGAGGAAACACTGCCAACATCAGGAGAGAACTTAATTAAAATTCACAATTAACATGAAGAACAAATGGACTACCAGGTACTTTGACTCTACAATTCAATTATTGCTTCTTACTGGCAACAGACTCAGTGAAGGTCAAGGCTGTGCCATAATTATGGAGCACTATGCACCATAACAGCACTGAGGACTATTGAGAGACAAAGGGCTCTATTTAAAAGGTTAACTATGCCATCTGTAGTAGTGTTTAATAAGCACGATAAAGAAGGCAGCGTTTGTCTAATTAAGGGACTGTAAAACGTCATGTGGCACTGATGGAGATAATTACTGTGGAGTGCTGGATCTCTCTGAGCTAACAGTACAGGAAACAATAGTCCTAGTGATCCAATCATCATGATACTCTGTCCTACCGATGCTCCCATGTGTTAAGAAATACCTTTCTTAAGATGATAAACATATATTACGTGTGTTTTTCAGTACTGAATATTCACCGTGTTGTATAAGTCTGCCCATATGAGCCAGTGTATCATACATTATTTTTTAACCATGCTAGTGGCGTGGCTCTAGGAATAATGACAATGATGACATTCACGCTTTCTGTTTTTGGTGCTAATTAGCAAATGTTAACATGCTAACAAGCTAAACTAAAATAGCAACCCGATATCACAACGTAACATCAGTACACGCCACTAATGTCACTACAAAACACACGACAAACATCACTAACGTAACGTCCAAACATAACACCAGTCTTGAGGTTGAAACTCCTGTGTTTGTTGGACCCATCCACCTCCTCTCTCACCCGTAATTAGCGGTCTTTCTGTCCCCTTTTATTCTACATCATTACATTGCAGTCAGTACAGACTACATGGCGTGAAATGACACGCCTAAAGAAAGAAGGATGTTCTTATTATACGCTTTTGCCTTGTGCACTTTCGTGTCATTCACACGCCTTTTCGTGCGACCTGGCTGAACGTAGTGGACATTATATCTGCTTAACATCAGCATGGTAATGTCGTCATTGTGAGCATGTTAACAAACTGACTTTAGCTGACTCAAAGCTGTGTCTCAGTACAGCCTCACAAAGCTGCTAGCATGGCTGTAGACTCTGAGTCTTATTTATGTCTTCACTTTGTCTAATGTATAGACATGGAGCAGATCAGAGCTAATAAAACTCGAGGTGTTTTTATGGCTGGATCTCTTTTTTTTATGTCTCTCCATACCTCTCGCTGTGACTCTGTGTAAAATCATGCAAATACAAAAATAAAATGTGCCTTTGATTGATGCCAATGTCCTTGGCTCTGATGTTAATTTGCAGTTCTCTACACTGGAAGGCACTCAATAAAAATAGCACCAGTGTGCAATGCTGTTTAACTGACAACTTGGAAGTCCCACATAAAAGACTTTCCAACCTGAAAATGTGAAAAAAATGGATAATGGTAAAAATCCAAGATCTGAATCACCTGTTACTCAGGCAAAAAAAACCCATCACCTTTAAGCCACATCCATTTGTAGCTGTTCCACACACTCCTGGGAAAGAGACAGGCGACAACAAAACCTTTCAGCTTTGCTAGAAAGGGTAATTGGAAGGGAATTAAATGAAGCATCAGATGACACAGGACAAAAGGATTTGTGGGTGAAGTCGGGTCGGGGGTGAAGGTGAGAGCAAGAACTGGATGTGGATTTACAAGATAATTATCAGACTCAAAGTAATCCAGTCATGTCTGAGGATTTCATGGTGCAGCCTCAAAGGACAATGACTAAAGATTAAACTGTGACCACTCCGTCTCACTTTTCCACATGCACACACACTTCAGACGTATACATAGAGTACTGAAATTTGATCAACCATTCTCAGGCGAGGAAATGACCTCCGACAGATCAATATCATGGACCTTATTGCTAAAAAAACCCACTCAATTACCCGTGGAGTGTGTGGACTGAGAAAAAGGACTCCACCTTCAGACGTCGGTGGAAACTCGCTTCATAATTCATCGCCACCTATCAAATCTGGGATCACTGAAGACCACAGTGAATGGGGGCAGCTGTAATGACTTAGTACAGAACAACAACTGGCTATGAGTTGAGTTATGACTGGTCTAGACGAGGCGTTAATGGTAAAGATTTCCACAGTTTAAAAATTCATGAAGAAATGGAAAAGCTATGAATGGCGCGGGGGGAGGAAGAGGAGGAGGAGGAGGGGGGTAAACAGTGTGATCAATGCTCACTCTTTAGCAGGCTAAATTTAGCCCTGCCTTACACTCCTCCGTCCCACAAGCCTGGCTTATCAGTATCATTCATCAAAATCTGTGACGGGCCGGACATCGCAGCTGCAGTAAAGACGGCCTCTCTGGCTACTCAAGAGGCATGAAATCACCTGGTGAGGGTGGGGATAACGCAGATGAATAAACTCTGAGTGGGAATATTAATCTTAGGCAAACGTCTTTCCTTAGAGAGGGAGAGAGCAAAAAGCTACTGCTGCTGACTCATTCTCTCTTTTCTGACCCCCTCCTCACCGCTTCATCACACATCCACCCTCTTCCCTCAGCTCACTTTGTTTTTGTTTTTTATAATGTTCCCATCTGATGCAGCCTGGTAATGTGCTTTCATGTTCCAGTAAACACTTACTGGGTATACAATATTCTTCATCCCTGCCACGGAAGTGGGACGAGGGTAAACCTTGGAGACCTTCTTTTAAAAACATTTTATGATAACATTCCTCCTGCTGCAGTTTGTATGGTCATAACTTGGGAAAGGGGGTCATCAACAAGATTCAAAACATAGTGAATATCGGCGATCAGCTGTTTTATGCTCCCACACAAAGGTGACCCATGATGGACCAAGTCTTGTGTGTTTAAAAACAGCTACTTTGAGCAGAGGAGGAAATAACAGGTATGACTCAGACCTGGGATCATTTTTAATGTCATTAAAGCTTCAGTAGGCAACAATTCCATAATAACCTTTCAGCATATTGTAATTCAAGTGTTCTGAGAGAAAACTAGACTTCTGCACCTCCTTATGGCTCTGTTGTAAGGCTTTCAAAAATCTAGCCCGTGACGGAAGACTTTGGCCAATCACAGGTCATTTCAGAGAGAGAGAGAGCGTTCCTATTGGCTGTGCTCCAGCTGGTGGGCGGTGCTCGGTATTTCCTCAAGAGATCTCAACACGGCTGCCGGGTCACAAACTTTCTCATTTTACAGCTAAACTGTGCACTATATTCTGAAAACATTTGAGGCGATAAACAGGCATTACAGTAACAGAATATTGATTCATATTTGATCAACGCTGCCTAGTTTGACCGTTTGGTCAGATTTCACGAGTGATTGACTTGTGGCTCTCATAGATGGAAGCTGGATGTCAGACTCCAGATCGGCTCTGACTGGTTGTTTTCATCCTGTCTGTGAAATCCTGCAGATCCCATTAAGAGGACCGGAGGACACCGGAGGACACCGGAGGACATGAAAAGCACCTATCTAGAGGGTGAAAATATCACTTGACGCTGTGAACACGAGACACGAACGATCAGCTGATTGTAAAGTACAAACGTAATCATTTTAAGCCAAACCAGGATGTGTTTCCCTAAACACAACTAAGTGGTTTTGTTGCCTAAACCTAAGCATCATAGTTTGACACGCTGGGCTACCCAGTGCGTTAGAAAGAGAAAGCGTCAGTATGTGACGAGTTGGGATGAGAACGTGTTGTTCATCCTAAAGATCCAACAGTGATCTACTGAAACAATTTCAGATAATCATTTCTCATCATACAGCAGTGAGAAACCCCCTGACAGTGAAACAGTCAGTGTTTGCTGGAAAAACAACTTATCTGAGTGAGTGATGCTTTTCTATCAGCAGAGTGTGTGTTCAGCCCAGCAGAAATACTGCAGACACTGAATGAAAATACTCACTGTACACAAACACTGTTGTTTAGATAGGATGGCCCTCCTCCACCTCTCCTCTGCTGCCTTTCTCTCCTCGCTGGAGGCGATTGAGTGCTCCTAATCAGCAATCATTTGAAAGGTCATGAATGAGCCGACTGTGGGAGAGGCTGCGGGCTGTAAGCGAACAGTTTGTCTCAGTCAACTGGCGCACTGAGCTGGCACCTTCTGAGCTGTAGTTTAACTAAATTGGATCGAGACCTTCACCGCGCCTTTTTTTCCTCATGACTTTGTTATGACTGTTTTTGAAGCTTTTATTATAGATACAAGTGGGGAGACCGTTATTCTGATTCTCTCTTCACACCAGGTCTTCATGTGTTAATCATTGTCAAAGGCTTTTTTCACACGTGTTGACGTGTAAAACACAGGTGAATGATTAAATTAATGATGGCTGAATTCCATTTCGCTGCTTCAGTTTCAGGGTCCTGGTATTGTGCATGCTGTGTCACTGTCACACTGTCATGACTTACTAGCACACTCAACTAAAACAGAGCCATCTTGTTCTTAGCATTTCTTACAATGACAAGCCAAAATGTTGACTTTGAAAAAGACCTATTACTTACACGCTCTCAATTTTTCAACTTATCCACATACAACGGTTCGTAAAAGTTATTCCATATTTTTCGTGCATATGCCCAGCGTCAATTTCAACTCCAGTCTTTTCAAAATAAAGCCTCTGTCTTCACAGGAAACAACTTGGTCAGGTTTAGGCAACAAAACTTCTTGGTTATGATTAGGAAAAGATCGACTTGCTCAGGTTTAGGCAACAAAACTTCGTAGTTAGGATTAGGAAAAGGAATTACGCCACACTGGAAATGCCGTAACTTATGTATGTGACAAAAATGACTTAGTTAAATTTAGGAAAATAATGTGATTTGGATTAAAATAACACCGGAAGTGGAGTAAATTCTATACGGAAGTTACGTGACAAATAAATCAACGTTTACTTCTGGTTTCACACGGGACACCAACGATAGTCTCCTGGGCGTTTTCTTTACCCACCCATCCACCCCGACCTCTTCCCTTCACAGTGTTTGGCACTCTTTATACTTTCTGGTTCACAATTACTTGGATTACATACAAATTGATTTCATGGGATATATACAAAGCGTGCATTTACTTTTCGTAGGTATAGCTATGAGCGATGTATGAGAACAGCCTGACTTTTTGTTGTTGCTGAATTTAGCCGCATACGCTAATATCTGGTGTTACTGCTGTCAATCAGGGAGACAAGTCCACATATTAGAGTTTATAAAGTGAAATATCCTCTTAAAGGAATAATTCAACAATGTGGGAAACACATTTATTGGCTTTCTTACCGAGAGTTAGATGAGAAGATCGGTACCACTCTCATATTATGTCCTGAGAGTGATACCGATCTTGTCATGGAACTCTTCAGCTGCAGTGTTTGTTTGTTTGATCAAACTAAAACCTTGAAACAACACTCACACTTTGTTGACTCTGCGTTTTTCAAAGTGCTCTAAACTTGCGTAAACAATATGCCTACATAACCGTGTGCAGAATGATCTCAGAGCCAGTCTGTGTGCAGAGAGATGCCGGGACAGATGGCTCAGGCCAGATTTAATCAGGCGTCCTACTGTCTACAACCACAACGTTGTCTCCTTCAGTACGGAGACAACAGTGTCCATCTGATCTCTACAACCACACAGCATCTGCTGAGGCATTCTGGTCTGTGTGTCATTATGTGTGGGTCTCTATATATATGTTTATGCAGTGTGTCCTCATATTCGTCTTGTGTTGTTTATGCATGAGCGTACAGAGTCATACAGTATGTGCAGTACGCCCGTATTTGTGCATACAAGTGCATATGTTCCTCCCTGCTCTCTTAGCCTTATTGAATCACCAGCTGGGCTCAACATGCAGATTACCACAGAGACATTAAAATCAGTAATCGATGACAGAGAGAGGGACAGTGGAGTGAAAGAGCGACAGGATAACAGGAAAGGATATGGAACAAGAGAAAGGGAGCTGAAAGTGTAATAACAAGAGCAGGATGAACAAAACTTCGGTGTTTCAGAACAGCACTACAATGAAGTTAATGAACTAACTACACTATATCAAAAAGAACAAAAGGGTCTTGTCCTCTGCTCATCCCCAAACACAACACCCCATTTACCCCACACTACCCTCTAATGACCCTCAGTCCTGCTTGTCATTATTCCTGCTCTTCCATGTGGCAACCCTGTCCTGCTGCTCAGCATATAGTGCAAGTACAGATCAGTATTTGTACAGATATACATGTTCCCCAGCAGCCTGTTCTCATTCCCAGGGCGTCAAATACCAATGCTTTGTCATGGCCGTCAGCATTCGATACCGTCTCATACAGGTGCTAAAGGGTGCCTTGTGAGTCGGTATCACACATCGAAGGCTGAGATAAAGCGTCGGTATTTGATTCACCGGGAATGAGAACGGGTTTTAAAGTCTAGACTTGTTTCCATACATTTCTGTGCCAGTCAGTGAGACAGTTTGCCCGTCCTGGTCCTCCTCCATTGGACCAGATGCTGATCTCCAGCCTTCACAATCTCACCCTGGTGAGCATTGTTTCACTCAAACAGGTGAGAGAGGATTGCAAATGGGGGCATTTCACTGGCCTGGCGAGACCCCTGGTGATAGTAAACGCAATACAATGTCAATGTTACTCCCTTCACCCTCTCCTGTGGAAAGGTTGCCAATTCTGGATTTTTGTCCTGAAAAGACACCGCATCGCAGCTTTTCAACGGGACACACAAATCAAACTCGGTGCATCTAATCCGCTGCTCCAGTTTGAAAACAGCTTCCTTGACCTGGTGGCAAACTGAGAGGTGTGATGTTGGCACAACACTCATAACGGAGCTTTTCTCGCCTCCCACCATCGGCTTGAAAAGTCACTCCTTTTTGTCCCTCTGCTGAAAATTTATATTTTTTCTCCTTCTTAGAAAAAACATTTTGAAGAAATTCAATCTCTCCAGCCATCCTGCTCTGATCCTTTTGTTTGACACTCTAACCCAGCTATACTGCTAAATATCCAAAGGAGCTAACCCTTCCATTAGATCTACCCGTATCATTAAAACTGACGGGTGGATGATAGACATGAAAGAAAGTGCGGGAAGGTTGGCGATGCAGGAAGGACATAAGAAGCTGAGAGCAAAGAAGATAAAGCCGGATCTCGGCGAGGACAGCGTGGCTGGAAGGCTCAGGTCCATTAGCATTGTTCTGCTTAATGGTGAGCTCATTCATGCGCAGAGAGGAACAGATAGAGGCTGAGAAAGAGACAGAGAGATAATCATTGCTGATTTACACCTGCTGTTAGAAGCCCGATCTTCCCTCTGATTAGTCTACTTCAGACGTACCCCCTGAGCACTGATTACATGCTGACAGCCTCAGACACCTGCACACCAAGCAACAACTACAACCCTGCTTACCATACTTGCATGAAGAGCTCTTGATTTCAGGCTGTCTCGTGTTTCCGACAAGGGAAAGCGAGAACACTGCCCTCAACACTGGTAGCTGACAGCTCCTAGAACACCAAGCTGAGGTGTCACGCCACATGGGATCACTGCTGAGTACAACTGTCTTTCTGTTTCAGCTTTGAAGCTAAACTGTGTAGATTGCTATGAATATGCTCAAAGATAGTGTGCCAGTCGCTTGACTCAGGATTCTAAGCTGCATATACAAGAAGAGTGCTGACTCCAGTCTAGCTGGTGGTATTACATCAGATACAGCTCATGTTTATGTAGTCTTTTGTTGCTTATATTGTGAAAGATGAGAAACGGAAAGAGTGGATCTGGTACGCGCAGCCTTTGTGTCAAGGTTGAAAGGAGTAAAGGTATGATCACACATAAGCAAATGCAGGAAAGTGACCATTGCCTGCCAATGGCGACATTCAAACTGAAAGTTCACCAAAGTTGAACTCCACGCGAATGCGAAGATGCGAATTTGCTTCACAACCGGAAGCAAATGTTTTTTCGCCCCTTCGCTCGCATAGAATGGAAGTCAACGGGAGGCGAATGTTAATTTACTGCATGTGTGACAGTGCCTTAACACAATTTGCTGTCTTGGTTCGGACTACAGAGCCTCCGTGTTTTTGTTTCATGTTCACAACATGATTGGTTGATGCCTTTATTGGTGGTGCGAAAGCTCAGAAAACTTTCCGCGTTCGAACCTCGTTTCCGGAAAAAAAAATTTTGTCGCCTTTTTGCCGCGTAATATTTGCTTTCTGTGTAAAAGTACTGACAACATTTTTTTTTCAAAAAAACATATATTAACGTGCAAATTAATCACACGGAAAAAACCTGCTACCGGTTTGTAAAGACCTTAAACATAATGATTTAGTCTGGTCAGTTTGTCCAACAATTGGTCCAAACTATCTCAACAATTGCTGGATGGCTTGCCATGAAATCTGGTACACACATTGATGTTTCTCTTAGGATGAATCGTTATAATGTTGGTGATCCCTTGGATTTTCAAATATTATCAGGACAAAAGTTAAATTTGTCCAATACTTTGGTTTATGACCAAATAAATGGTAAGTGGAACTGCATTTATATAGTGACTTTCTAGTTTACCGACCACTCAAAGTGCTTTACACTACATGTCAGCATTCACACACACACACACATCAGGATCTAATCTAAATACTCACTCACACACCGATGGCACTGCATTTGGCCAATTTGGAGTTCAGTCTTGCCCAAGGAGATGCGGATTGGCGGAGATGGGGATCGAACTGCCGATCTTCCGATTAGTGGACAACCTGCTCTACCTCCTGAGGCAGCCTCAGCTGCGCTTTGTGTTAAGTGCTAATTAGCAAACATTGTGAACATGGTTAACATTATAACCGCTAAACATCAGCATATTTGCATCGTCATTTGAGCATGTTAACATTTACTGTATTAGCATTTGTTAGCGGAGCAGCAGCTTCAGTCCTCAGTCTGTCTACAGAGGATGCATTCAGGCACAGTATTGAATGTAGGTCATCCATGTTTTGGCAGCCCTTAGAGCCCTAAACATTGTAGGTTGTTCCTCTTCATTCACTGTTGTTATCATCATTACTCACTATTATATTTTGAATATAATGTGGGCTGTGTTTCAGAGGTCTGTAACCAGGTTACAAAAAATGAAGAAGAAGAAGATAAGATGAGAAAAGATAAAATGAAGTCTAATGTAATTTTATTTTCTACCAGTACTTTGTGGCAAATCACATTTACTGGCCATATCTTGAAAAATGTAATAAAAATCTGTAACTGTTTAGGGCCAGTCACCTAAAAGAATATACCCTGTTTTATAAATATCAGGATTCATGACGTGTTAGTACAGACAGAGTTTCTTCTTCGCCATCATTTATGAAGACGGATTTTCTTTAAAGTTATTGCAGATACACTACCAATGATTACAGCCACAATACTGTGTCCACACACATACAGCCCACTGAAAATTAACCACAGTCAAGCACCTGTGTATCCAAGATGTTCTTCTCCAAGAGGACATATTGACCTACAATTATCTTCTGCCCTACTTCAGTCTGTCCCGGATGGTTCAGCCAGAATCATCCCTGAAGCAGGTGTTTCTGAGCCCTTCATCATTTATCACCTGTCCTTCTCAGCGCTCCCCTGAAGTTTGATCTGCACGTGTGCGTGATGATGCTGTTCATCGCTATTTTTTGCATGTGTCATAGTCTTTTTCTGGGTTTTCCCATCTGACTGCTGGCCCACATGAATAACGCAAAAAAGCTGGGAGAAAAAATGAACATTGCCATTTCCCCAGAAAGTGAAAACAAATCACCTACAGCAGCACAACCCACAGGACATTATTTCAACCACAGCTCCTGCCAATGTTAAGTCCCCAACAACAAAACATCCCTTCCTGTTCCTCCACCTTCCCTCTAATATTACATAAAACACACAACGCTCTCTCTCTCTCTTTACACCATCTGTCCCATTTGTTTTTCCGACTGACTCCGAGGTTGTGGCACCTGTTATACAGTACAGGCCGTGCTGCTGCTGCTGATGATGAGGTGTTTCTCTGTGCTCTCTCAGCAGCATGGCATCCATTAGTGCTTTATGACCAGCTCTCTGCCTCAGCAGTCCCAGTGCATGCACAAGTGTTTGCCTTTTCATTTTCCTCTCTCTCTCTCTCTAACCTGAGTCCCCTTGGGACACCCGCTCGGGATCTGATGATGAATTGCTGCAATTAAGTGTCATAATCACCCCGAGACTGGAGACAGATGTTAGTGGGGTGGAGCAACAAACTGTGCCCCCATGTGGTGGGGAAGGAAATGCTTTAGTGATACAAGGGATGGCTATTTTTATCATGATGGGTTTTAGACAATGTAAACTGAGTCTTACAGTAATGATCCCTATGGAAAGAGAGTGTAGCAGAAAGGAAAGCAACAGAATAAGTAGCATTTCGCATACATTTGGGTTACTCAACTGAAAAGTTTTACCACCAGAAAATGTGAATGTGGATCCCATAATTATTAATCTTTGTATCATAACAGCTAGATATCAGTCAAACACGATTCAGTGATGTTCAATAGGTGATGTTTGGAGAAGTTCTACAACTCAGATGGTTAAGGTTGAACAAAAAGGCAGCACTATGTATCAGAAAAGCACAAACTCATAACAACATTTGTTACATGACAGGGTCAGATAATGATTACATGTTCATGTGTAATATAAGTTTGGTGAAGGATTAAGTCTTTTAATCCTTATTAAATCTTCTAATGGGGATATAAAAGGATATCTCTTATAAAGCATCAGAATTACGTTTTAGGATTGATTTTTTTCTTAAATTATTTTTTTTACAGTATTTCGATAGATCGTTATAAGGCATTTCTTTGTCCATGTTTTTCCTCGCCCCTATATTAAACAGGATTCCCCCTCCCAACTCGTCAAATACCGCCACTTGGTCAGTGGCCCTCGGCATCAGATACCGACACACAGGGTTTTGAATGTGTCAGGGACGGTGTGTCAATATACGCTCTCTACATGCAGTGTCCTTTCAAAATAAACTTCCGTTTTCACAGGAAGTTAGATTTAGGCAACACAACCACTTAGGTAAGGTTTAGGAAGCGGTCATGGTTGACTTTAACGTCACTGACTAGCGAGTCTGGTGTGGTTGAAAGTCTTATGTTTGTTTGAAAGGAACTACTGGACTCCATAATTCATGGAAGGTATCATGAGGCTAGGAAAAACGTGAATAGTTGACACATTTTTGTAGCTCTATCAAAACCATTTTATACAAAAAAATAGCACTTTTTAGCTGCAGTGATAATATAGTGTTATAGTTCTTACAGCTCAGTGAAGGTCCGCAGCACAGTGAACAGCGATGACAGCATCTCAGTTGGATTCTCCGCCTACACTCCTGAGTTATCAGTCCAGGTCTTTCACCTGAAACACACACACAGATAGCTGAATGGATAAAAGAGCTTATACAAACACACACATACATGCACACACTATATCAGTGTCAGCGGGTAGGAACAGATGGCTGTCGTTCTTTGAGGCCGTCGCTGTCCAGCAGTTTTCCTCCGCATCATCTGGCAGGTTTTTTGAGATGTAAGCAATTTAAAGCGCAGCAGTGTGTCTTCACCTCTCCCACACACACACTGTACAGACACGCACTAACACAAGAAAGTAAGGCATGAACAAACACACACAGCTATTAGAAAGGAACGCACAGATGTGACATATCTCGGGTGATAACAACTACAGATCCTGTTTGTTGTGTTTGATACGAATTCAGATAAAATGCAAAACAGTTCACTTCTGTTAAGTTCACACTATGATTCACACGGACAAGAAGGATACTGAATATGAACAAGAACAAACTGTATAATGTGAATTTGTGGCTTCTTGCCGTTTGCAAGCCAGCTGACAAGTCTTAGATATCAAAATTTCCATCTACAACATTTGGTTGCTTTACACAGACTGATGCAAAAGATCGAGTTTAGTTGATGTAGAGTTGTTGCTTCTCACCACATTGGGACAATTTAACCACAGTTTTCACACAAAAACATTCATACTAGTTATATATGTGTGTTTTTTTTTGTTTTGTTTCCATATTATAGTTTGACTGAAGTTTCAGTTTGATTGAAAAATCAAATATTCCCATTTTTCATAGCTTCAACACACGGTCATCCCACACTGGGTTTGAAGTCGGGACCCTGTCGCTAGCTTGCACCATGATCTTAACACTTCCATCGCAGTTCATGTAGGAAAATCAGTAAATGTTTCTTTTTTTAAATAATAAAACAATGGTTTTGCTAATTTTAGTCAATAATCTGTACATTATAGACTAAAGGTGAACAATTAACATTTTATCCGCTACTGTATGTGTTTTGCTGGAGGCCGTGTATCAGTAAATAACTTCTGGCCTGAAGTCAGCGTTGTAGAGAGTAGTGTTCTCAAAAATATCGAAGTATCAATAAATAAAAAAACTGAAAATTTGATATACTTTATGGTTTCAATACTCATTTTCCACAGTTTCGATACACAGGTTCCAACTGTGCTTTCTATTCTCTCTTCTCTCCGACAGCGAGTTGACACACACACACAAACACCGTTATTTATCTTTAAATAAAAATCTAAAATTCTATGCCCCTCAATGTTGTGTCAATTTTTCCCTGTGGTGTCGAAAATGGTATCGAATATCAATATTTTTCAAGGTATCATGACAACACTAGTTGAGAGCCTTTGGCAGACCACACAGACTCTTGGGCATTATAAATATTGTGCAGTAATTTACATGTTTAAGTGTTTGAACCCCTCGCAAAACTAAAACTAGCAAGCAGAACACCTTTCAATGGCTGCAATGGTATCAAAGCAGACCCAATGTAAAACACACAGCCATTTAAATGCTCATGTTGTTTACCTCTAATGCGTATTTTGCTGTTTCTATTGTAGAACTGCAGGAAGCTGTAGACAAACAGGTACAGTAGCTCCTCTGCTACAGTTTGTTAGTGTGATTCCAGATTATATAGTCACACGGCAGCACGCTGGTTGTCACAGCACTGTGATGAGGTCATGGCAAATTGTAATGAGGTTGCCACACACGTTAATGAAGTTATTGGGCATTTTAATGAGGTCAGAGCACACAATGATGAAGTCATTAGAGCAGTGTTGATGCTTAAGTTAATCTCATATACAGTATACACACACATACATTAATTGCATCCTGTAACACAGTAAGGCCACATCCTCTTGATGATTGCTGAAGACGGATGCAAACTTGATTAATTCTCATTAATGCACTTTATGCAACAGCAACATTAACTAGTATAACAAGTTACCAGCAGGCAACTCTTGTTTCTTGTAACCGTGATTGTCCCCTGACATTAACCAGCTTTATTATTGTAACCATGACAATGAGGGTACCTTAACCTTAAAGTGGAAATGAAGCTGTCAACCAAGTTAAGCAGGTTCACTAAATGGATTTCCACTTATATAACAACAATTATATAAAGAAATATGACAAATGGAAGCATTTAAAAGAAAGAAGAAGCTCTGTTTTATTTTTCGTGGCAAGAAAGCCACCATGTTGTAGTACACTAGCCTGTGATATCACGAGGTTGGTAGGCTCGGCTAAATTACACAGATACAACGGTAGAGACCGTGACTGAGGAGACACAGGACAGAAGAAAACAAAAGAGGGGACACTATTGTATCGCTCCTGGTTGTAAAGATGAGTTTTACAATGTTAAAACCAAGGACAAAATAGTCCATTTCATAAACTGACGCTCTCCCCATCTCCCGTCCTCTCACTTTCTGATCACCTGTCTCTCCTCCTCTGCTGTTTCTTTCAGACCGTTCAAAGACAGGGTTGCTATTAAAATGAAGGCCGAAAGCACTACTTTATTCTGAAGCCCACCAGCTCAACATTAGCATACCAAGACTACCCAAGGATGCATAGAGAGAACTGGATACAGCGTTGGAGGCGGGCTCCCGTTCATTCCTATGAGGAATGCTCAGTGGCGTGAAGCCAAAATGGTCCGACTGCCAAGCAATAAAGCACCCGGATCATCTGGCGATCTTCCGCATCCACCGGGCCCGTAGAGCAGTCGCAGTAGCGCTTTCGTTTAACTCCGCCTCCCAGCCCTCGCTACAGCCGCGGTCTGGATCTCATTCACATGAACAGAGGAAGGAAAATAACTCTGGATTCAGCTATTTGTGCATTTTACAACTTTTAGAACCTAATGATGTAAATAAGGGCTATTCAAGTGTTCGTGATGGGAAGTTGATTTACTTTAAAAATTAAATAGCCGCTGATTTACAGACCTCTCTTTCCCAGTGTAAGTCTTTGGGAGAAAGTCTTTTGGGTCTTATTTGGCATCACGTGACGGAAACGGAATATGTAATTCCACCGTTTGGCCACTATGAAAATTTGCTTCAGGGCCCGGCACTCTTCGAGGGGGCTTGAAACTACCGTCACAAAGTAAAACTCATCGGTGGCGACTGTGCTAATGTTGCCTAGGTGATAATTTGTTTAGTAGGTTATAAATATGCACCACTAAAGCACAATATCAACTGACATGATGAGGTCCTGTCCTAACGAAGGTTACTGTGTCAAAATCTAGGTTTAAGATATTCATTATTTCAGATTAAAGCTTACATGTTGCCACATAGCAAATCTGGGGCCAGGTGTTGTAGAAAAACTATACACAATGCATAGAGAGCGGGAAAAACAGGAGATTCATTTTTGCCATGCGGACCTCTGACAGTTTTATCCAAACATGAGTAGAACAAGATGCTTTGAAGCTTTGGGGGAAACACACATGTAACATCATCAGTGTCTCTTTCTCCAAAGAGGCTTCTATTGAAAACACACTATTGCACCCTTAAACATCACCAATCACGATACAAAGAGAACAAACTTCTTTTATTCCAAAGAATATGCCTCATTTCCACTTTTAGCAACACTGGATGAAGGTGTTACAATGCATCCACATGCTCTCACAGCCAATCACTACCGCTGCAGCACAGCAAGCCTGTACCAAACATCTCAGCCTCATCAGACAAGACAATCAGCTCACAGACAGACAGGCCCTGATTGGCCCCTTCAGCCGGTCTCTTCAAGCCCATCTACGGTAAGAGCAAAGACGAAAAAAACAAGTTTGATTGGTATATCCATGTGCAGCTAGGAAGGAAATAAGAATTGATTTGCAATGCTTTATTGATCACTACAGGAAATTCTTCATTTTGTAGTGTCTTGCTCAAGAACACTTCAGAATAACGGGCCAACAGGTGAATTTATTGAATCCCTGCATATAGTTTTATGTGCCTATTCAAGCAGTCCAGTCTGTCCTGAAGGCTAAACCTGCAATGTCTGATTTTTGGCCACTTGGGGGCGACAGAAACAAGTTGTGAACACAACACTGACATACAGTATCATCACATTTGAAGGTTATATCACAACATTTTCCAGCCTGGTATCACCAAATGGCGTATGATCAACATTACTCAAAGCACGTGCTCCGGAAGTCAGGTGACGTAGTATAAAAAAGCGAGAAAGGGAGGAGGATGGGGTGGATGTGTCGGTCAAACTAAAACCCAAGAGACCGCTGTTGGTGCCCCGTGTGAAACCAAAAGTCAACCGCTGAATTACTCACGTTGAATATTGAAATTCTTCCCATGAAATCACGTATTTTCACATCCAGCAGTTACGGAGCAATAGTATCATTCATTTTGAGTCAAGTTTGGGTTCATGATGAATGTAAGTGCAATATTCACTCCTTTTAGCTCTGATTTGGGTCTCTACCAACTCCTAAGGCTGCTTAATGCTCCGCTATGTTCACCAGTTAGTCTCTAACTGTGACTGTCTGCTGTTTGGTGCTGAGCAGGTAGCGTAAAGAAGGTTTTAGAGTGTTTTCACTCAAAACAGCTGCCTTCTCCCGGCCGAAAACGACACTATAAGAGACAGCTAAACAATAAGTTGAACTGAAATTTACTATAAATCTCTGTAAAGCCGAGAGGAGCTGCAGATTAAGGTGATAAATTCTCTGAGGTTCACAATTTCCTTTCACATTTGCTACATTCTTATTATAAAAACATTGATTACAGCATGTCTGTAAAATAAAGAATTTGGTTTCTGCTCAATTGTCAAAGGGGAACCTGTAACAAACTCTTGGTAAGTACCCCAACGCAGATGACAACATCTGGTTTATGCTCCACAAAACATATGGCATATTTTTTTAATATCCATTTGGAGGCAAAACACCCCAGTCCTCCAGGAGGCAATACACATAAGACTTCAAACTAGCCTTTCAATGGAAACGCAAATCTATAATTAAAGATTGTAGATTCACTTGCCCGTCACAATGCCAATATTATGTTCCTTTTACATTGCAGCAAGGCAAATGTCAAGGTTAATGAGCACTTTCGCTGTCTGCAGCTGTCTCCAACAATATTGACGCATGTTCTTATTCACTTCATGAGTTTTCACACAACACAGCTGCTACACCCTTGATGTGTCTCAGGTGTTTTATTGCAGTGGCGCAACAGGACATCTAGACCACGCTGAGAAGAAAAGGAATTGCAAATAGCACTTAGCATTTGCTTTAACATGTCTGAAGAACCGTATGGGCGGGGTCTGCCACGTGGGACCTCTACGGTTAATTCAAAATCTACAGTGAATGTTAATTACAAAGTGATTGTATTGATTGGTAGTGATTGTTATGATTGGTTTCTATTTCATACTGTCAGAAAACTAAGATTTATGTCAGAGAGATCTTTCAGTCGGGTCTGAGGAAGACGAAGGTTTGAGGTAAGTGGGGCCAGGAGGGCATTGTGACTTCAGTGAGCATCACTTGTTCTGCTTTTTCATTAGGCACTGAGAAATCAGGATGGCAGCTCGGCGTCGCAGAATCAGCCACTCAGCCCTTCTGGCAGTTTTTGTGCTAGTTTGACTTCAGTATGGCGCCAGGTCTCTCTACAGTACCTGCCAAAAACAATCTCTTCTCTTTTCTTCTCTTCCTGTATGAAAGTGATTCTCCTTTTCCCTCCATGATGGAACCAGTGTTTCCAATTAATTACGTACGTGAGGCAGCCCACCACGGTCTCATAATGAACCCAAAATACATTACATTACATTTCTCAATTGGGGTTTGGCAGTCTGCCTGGGGGATTCAACTCGGCGGACCTGGGATGGCCTCTCCCTAGCACTGACTCGCCCTCACCGGGCGCATTTCCTCTGTGGTGTTGTGCCGAGACCGGCTCTAGGTCGTCTTGGAAAGGCCCAGGGTGAAAGTGGCTTATGGCTCCGGTTTTACAGCACCCCTCGCCCGGACCTCGTTGCTTCCCAGGGCCGTGGACTTAGTCCTCGCTGTGCCCTTTCTCCCTGCGGGGAGGGACAGAGCCCCCCTGCTCCCGGTGTGACTGCCAACCAGGGCAGGCTGTTGGTCTGCAGCGACCCACCGGACCTTTCTTGAAACACGGACCCCGTCTCGTTCACCATGCTTTGTGGGTGTGACTTTTTTACCATGTCATCACCATTCATATCTAGAACAACTAATGTGTTTATGATTAAACTGTTTACTAGAGCACAAAATTGTTTACAAGAGCACAAAGTTCTTCACAGTTCTTCATTTTGCTCCCAAAGTGCACCAGATTGATGCACTCAACTTTAAAATGTACAACATTTTCTTCTGAGGGAGCATTGCTTACATTTCCATATGCACCTCCATCTGTGCGCTGTCTCACTTGTTCATTCCTCACTTCACTTGTGTGCTGCATAGTTGCTCTTTTAGTGGCTTATACTTTAACTCATAAAACCACAATCGTTCTTCTCTACACACAGAGCTGCTATTTGAATATCTCCAACAAGACAACACTACCAGTGGAACCAGTGTTTACCCACTGTGATATTTTCTGCCTTATTAATATGGAAGCCTCTTTAAACTCTGCATGTGTGCAATATTAAGAAAATGCAGTCATCATTACAGTGATAGGTACTTTGGTAACGACTGCTATTTGTATTAATTCCTGTGATTTGATCATTGTAGCTCTTAACTGTTCAACAAATCAACAGTGCTTAAACTAATGATCCTTATCTGTAGTCATTTAGTTTAGTTTAGTTTATCAGAACCCCATTATCTGACGCCATGACATCAGCTAGTCTTCCTGGAGTCCTGTGGTAACGCAGAGCAGAAACAGGTAAGCTGTCATTCTGTTAATTTTGAATTTTTTTTAATTTCACATGTTAAATTAAACTTAAATCAATAAGTGTTTCAAAGCTAGGGTGGGTGATGTGGCCAAAATCTTCTGTCACGCTATTTGTCATTGTATATCACGGTAATGGTGTATATCATGATACAATAGTTGAGTTTACTTGAGTTAAAAACAAAGACTCAAAACAGTAAAACTAAAATTCTTTCAAAATAGAAGCTTTAAGGTTCCTGAGAATAATAATTTCAAATGTTACAGGTTTTAAGTTTAACTGGTGCAAAGAAATACCAGCCTGACTTCACACAAATGTGTATTTTGGAGTATAGAAAAAGAAAAAAGACTCGATTTTTCCTGCAGGATTTGCTCATCTTTAAAATAAAAAAAGCTGACAAAACACTGTCAAAATAAACCACAGTGTGCAAATGTGTGGTAATCACATAACCAGAGTTCTGCCTCATCTTGGGTTGGTTGGTCAAATCACGTTACCTTGCCAGGCAGCTGGATTCGAGAGACTGCAATATCACTCTTATATATGTAGCTACCGCGGTTGAGACGGTATTGCCAAATCAGTGGACACATTTCAACCATCGCAGGGTATATCCAGTCATATCGCCCAACCCTATTCACAGCTTATTCCACTATTTTACCATAACTAATATAAAATAATGAAAATACTGTATCTGACATCATCAAATCAGTGACCTTCAGGACACAAGCCTCTCTTATGAATGTCCATACTGTACTTCATGTTCAGGAAGCAACCACACCGCTTCTGTTAACATGATGATGATGATATTAGTGGTAACATGCTAAAATATGCTCTGTGTCTTCTCAGGCTGTCAGTGAGTGACAAAGTGGCTCCAGGAAGGAAGGATGGAGTGTGGGGATGGTGTCATGTAAATGAGTCATACATACTAACCTGCACGGGGGAGCCTCCGAGCCTGTCAGTCTGGAACAGTATACTAGCAGTGTGCGTACCTTGTCACAGCTTGTTGTGCAAATGTGTGAGCGACAGAGAGAGATGAAGAGTCTCTGGTTGTTCAGTAAGAAGCTGCTTGTTGTCAGTCCTCAGACTTGGGAGTACTGCGTACTGTCTCTCACTGATGTTTCGTTAAAGGCTCATTATTGGCTCCGAGCTGCAGAGAGACTGTAGAAGTCTTATCAGAGAGAGGCACCAACTGAAGTGACACACCAGTGCATTACTGCTGCATACGAGAGAAAACAATGCAAAACAACAGAGTGATCACTAGTTTCCCACTCATACTACCAGGAAAAATATGTGGGAGGAAGGTGAAGCAAAAAAGGAAATACTATAATAACAATTATTCTGCACAGATTGCTTCTACAGCTGGAGCTAAAGATGTAGGAAGAAATAGCAAAATAAGGCAAAAACAACAATGAGACATGAGAAGTCAAGGGGCGGTGAGTTCTGAGCTGCAGTACATGGTGTGTGATTTCATCTCGGTGTGAGCGAACGGCTCCAACAGCCGCCAAAAGCCCCACGGAAAAGACAAAAAAGGAGAGGAGGAGGAAGGATGACGCACCGGAGGGAAGGATAGGTAGAGGGCACGGACAGATGCACTGACATTTCCCACCCATTACCATGGTCCACAGAGTGCGCGCTCGCTCTGCCCACAGACACCGCTGCTCCTGGCCGGCGTGTGCAGCGGTGTGGAATATAGACATGCTGTAAATGGGCATGTGTTTATGGAGTAACTTAAGGCAACGGGACGAAGAGAAAGTTTTTGAACAAGTGTCGCCTGAAGAGGTTTTAGGTCTCGTAAGTGGCACTGCATCGTGGAGGACGGTAAATGTGCTTCAATAAATAAAAGCACTGATAAAACATACATAGCAAAGTGGCAAATGTTTTCATGTACATGCACCAGGAGTGAAGAGTCAGCACATGTCCCAAGTTAGAAGAAATACTGTTGAGTTACTGTGAATATTTTGAATTACTGGTGTAAAAACTCTCTTGCAGTAAGTCAAAACCATAATATCTGTTACATAGTAAAACTACAACAGCAGTCACATTGTGGCCATTTTTTCATGGATATAGGAAGCAATGTCAGAAGGTGAGCTCTCTATAGGAGTAACCGGTGTTTGTAATCAAATGTGCATTGCACTGGTGGGCAAAAGCTTAGCACTAGCAAAGCAGCGGGTGTCATGGTGAGCTGTCATGCTCCACAGATCTATAAAAATGAACTGATCAACACAGGGTGGTCGACACACACTCTAAGGAAATAGAATTTAGCGACTATGCCTTAAAACTTAAAAGTGATACAAGACTTCGGTACGGTTCTAAATTGTATGCCGCACATTTTGAAAGGAAATCATCTGACAGTCCTCTGGTAGCATACCAGGGCAGCCGCTCCTCCTCCTCCTCCGTGGTCACAATAACAATCGTACGTGAAAGCTAACATTTAAATTTGAATCAACATATCTACAATATTGTATTTTGGCGTTACTTTTCTGACTGAGGGCCAACCGCTATTTGATAGCTATCTATTTAATGGAGAGCTGTCAGGGGCCTAATTTAAATTAACCGTTATCCTGTCTCACCTGAATGATGCATGTAAGGTAAACGTAAAATTAATAAACTGTTTATTAGAGCTTGTGCAGTGCTGAGAACTTCTTTGAAAGCAACAAATTAAAGAAAAAAACAGCTGCTGCTTAACTCCAACCAACCAAAACAGACCCTTCCCGGTTCATAGCAGCTGATAATAATAAATAAATCTCATACTAATAAGTTATATAATAATGGAATCTGGTGGTCTGACTCTACGGGGATCTTGTATGTGGATTCAAGGCCAATCAGGGCGAGTTTTCAAGCAGTATCGCCGTTGGCGCCGTCTGTGCTCCGCCCACCAGCAACTATGCGTCGTCATTCCGAGACGTCATATCGGTTACTCCTATTGTTAATCCTGCCTATAAAGGTCTGATTGGTCGAGTGTTTCTCTAATCAGCGTTCAATGAGCACGACACCAGACCAACAGTATTCAAATTATTGAACAGATTGGGGGTGCGGGCAGTGACTCAGAGGTCTGGAACCAGACTCGGGCCGTGCACGATCAATCCGTTTTATTCAGGAACAGTAAACAAACAGGAGCGCCTCCACACTTGCCAGGCTATCAAGATTTTTGATGGGTACCGAATTGAAAATAAATAAATCAATGTTGGTTTAGTTTGGATGTGACAAAAGCATGGAAATAAAGATTTTTTTGTTTTGGCATTAAATGTAGAAGACGAGGAGGATGGCTCAGTAGCTTCCCCAACAACAGTCACAAACTACACCTTAATCCCAACTACACCTTTGGAGCTGCTCTGTAACATTCAATCATGTCCTCTCTACATGATCTGTCTATAAATGACTATCTATACAGTACATGAGAGAGATGTGACAGCTGTACTGTAGGTGAAATCACTGCATGTTTTAACAGCATCAACATGTGATTGGTATTTTAAAGGGGACATGAGGAATGATGCTTTCTTTAAACAGTGACAGGCTGTCTCAGCTGCTTCTTATCACTGCTTCTCATTTTCCCGCTCTCTTTCCACACTCTTCAGTGCCATGCCATCCCTCCTGCTGTATACATACTGCATATTTGATAACCCAGTATGTGTTTTATTCTACGTGCCCAGCCTGCCTGTCCGGCACAATGAATGTACTGCATTAAAGAGATTTCTAAAATATTGATTTTTTCTTTTTTTTTTGGTCTGACTTGAAGGATTTCTGTGTAAACTGAAATATACCCAGAGTGTTTGTTTTTCTCTGTATTACATAGCCGGACTGCTGTGTGTTCCTTTATTTACAGCAGCAGAACTTAACATGGTGATGTTTGAATAGATACGTGAGTATGTACATTTGCAGTGTCGGGTGAGGAAGCAGTTTTACGAATTAAAAATGTGACGAAACATGACAGAAGGAATGGATTAAATGCAGTACTAGTAGTGGAGACAGGCTAATTGTAACTGGAATTACATGTATGTTTTTGTATGTTTGTGGGATGGGATCCTTGAGGCACGTTAATTCATCACCAAGGGTCCATACCTCACTAAACGTACAAAATATGTACATAAATTGATGCAGATCTATTCTGTTTTAAGAAACCACCAGAAGCAGCCACTGCAAATGCATCATCTATGAAAGATTGTGGTCTTTCAGCTTGCGTCTGACACAGTTATGTAGTCATGTCGTCCTCTGTATCGGGAGCAAATGCTAACTGAACGTAACGCCAAATCATTCCTTCAACTCTCTGACTCACACAAGCCCAGTGTTTGTTTCTTTGTCTGTTTTTCTGTGTTCCTCTGCTTCTTTATCTCCTCTCCCACTTGTGTTTCGCTCCCAGCCCACTCTCTCAGCGGGGAGGAGGGACTGACGCTGCTTAGCTAATGCTCCTGCTGGCTCGGTGTTAGTTTTTGTGTCAATTTTCACTTGTAACTGCAAGTCAACTAAAAAAACAATGGACATTATTAAAGATGTATAGTTAGATATTAGCACATGGCTCACGGTTGGATGTCTGGAGAACTTGCAACACGTTGTTACTAAACAGTTGGTCTGAAAAGGACGTTGCTGCTCCAGGATTTGACATCATTAAACCAAGTCATTTTTTTCTAAAAAGGAAGCTGCTTATAACAAATAAACAAAAACTTTCCTTTATGATATGTCTCAATTCAGAACTTTTTAGACATTTGCAAGTGCTGCTAGCGATAAGTAGCACTCATCATAAAAATCAGGGGTGAATCTCCCAGGGGAATGTTCAAGAAGAAAAGGTCTTGAAAATGAAAAGCCAATCAGCTTATGACTCTCCTCTTAGCTAAGTGTCCTCGCCCCAGTTTCTCCAATATGACAAGAGCCAGATGTGTCCTACACAAGCTTAGGAAAAAAAGGATCCCTCTTGACTTTGCTTGAATTTGCCAACTCAAAATAACTTTCCATTGTCAGTGAGAGAAGATGAAAAGGAAACATAGTTTTATCAACATACCACATATTGTATTGTGTATATCCTTGGACATGGTTGCCTTGCAGTCTTACTGGTGCAGTGCTATTCTTATGGTGAATTACAACATCTGTCAAAATGCCTAACTGGCCTCTGCAGTGTATTATTATTAAGTATTTAGATTAGATCCTGATGGGCAGGATGTCACCTTTTATGGCAGCCTCTGCCATCAGTGTATGAATGTGTGTGTGAATGGGTGAATGATGACATGTAGTGTAAAGTACTTTGAGTGGTCGGAAGACTACAAAAGCACTATATAAATGCAAGTCCATTTACCATTTAGGAAAAACGTCATACTTAGGCTTAATATAAGTATGTAAACTAAGTACAAATATGTACAGAAACAACATAAAATAAGTATGTAAAACACGCCACTAACGTAACTTACAAAACAAAACACCGGTCTCAGTCACTGGTCTCCTGGTTAAAAGTCCTGTGTTTGTTGGACCCATCCACCTCCAACCCACCATAAGTGTTTTCCCTTTTTAGTCTACATCACTAGCTCTGAGCGTAGCATATTTACGTGGATGCGTTTGCATTACAGTCAGTACAGACTACATGGCGTACAAATTACACGGCAAAAGCAAGAAAGGCGTTTTTATTGCATGTTAAATGCCTTGCGAATTATATTGTCATTCCTTTCCCTGTGGGATTCTGACCATTGGAATAATATTTAGCCCTCTGAAAGACCTTCTTACTAGTCCTAATTTCCAAAGGCAAGAGGGGCTAAACTAGGTGTAGCAACTTAAATCATGCTACATTTCTGTAGTCCTCTGATGAATCCCGCATCAGGAAGACAAATTAAAAGTACAGGTTTGTCTGTATCATATTTTTTTCCCAAAGACCATCTTACTTCCCCAATCCAAAGTTGTTGTAAAGCACCGTTGTGTGGTCTGCATTACAACTGGGTGGAAAGAGATTAACACAGATCCTAAACTGGAGTTTTAAAAACACCTCCTAATGGCTGAATGGACTGTGACAAATCTGTCTGTCCAGACAGAGTTCAACTGGGTTTATCTTTTTGTCAAATGACAACAATCGGAGATGGATGCAAAGCTGTCATCACTGAAAATGAACTGAAAATAGAGAACTCAGACAGACATAATGGATCAGTATTTTTCTTACAGAAAGCTACACTTATCTCTAATCTGGTGTTCTTGCAGTCGCTTGCTATGAAGTGTGATTCACTGGCAATACTAAAAATAAAGAAATTTTAATTTCCATATGTTTGAATATTTTGAGTTCACCTCAGCTCAGGAAACTCAGCTGATCCAGTCAGGGAACATTTATTTCTGTGTCCATCTGTCTGAGTCAACACAGTTCAGCAGAGGAACGAATGCACTCACATGTACTGTTTCTGTGTCACACACACACACACACACACACACACACACACACACACACACACACACACACTGTTTGTAAAGGTATGGCCTAACGAAAGTGTGTGTAGACCGATGGGTTGGTGAGTGCCTCTCTGTCTGATGTGGCCTGTCAGGTGCGACCATGCGGTACCCAGTGGGAAAGGACTGAGGTGACTCAGATGGACGCAGCAGTCTCGTTTCCACTGCTGGGAAAGGACGGGGTGTGGACGCAAGAGAGACGCATGATCGAGATGGTGTGTGTTTGAACCGGAGGGCCTCCATCAACCCGCTCACTCAACGAATACCTCTGAGCTGCTGTGTCCACACTAATACAAATGTACTTGACACTGGCAGGCAGTTTGCGATGCGTATCGGCTGGCAGGAGAAAAGGACACGTAACTCTGTGTTTGGCACTTTAGGGCTTTCTGCTGGAGGCGTAACTGTAATTAATGTGTTTTGCTCCAGCAGTTTACGTGCAAAAAGTGAGCTTACTTCTCCCAATTGTGTGAGATGCTGTACTGCATATGCACACGTGTTTCTGTGGCATTGTGTGTGTGTGTCTGTGTGTTTGCAAGGCAGCAGTGGGTCTATTTATAGCACAACCTGATGATGTATTTATCTGCCGGTTATGGTCATGGGGCTCAAGCAGCACAGATCCACGAGGCACTTAGAAATAAACAAAGCCTCAGCACAATGCTCCAATCAGGGGAGGAATCGAAAAACAAAATAAACAATGGAGGATCATTTCTCTACCTGTCAATTTCACCTCCAGCTACACCCCTGTCTACGCAGGACATGTTTCAGCTGCATTTTCCAGCTTTCTGTCTCGTATGCATCTGATAGAACAGATACTGTTTTATTTTAACCAATGTATCCGTCTAGACTGGTTGCGTAGCGGCTGGTAGCTGTGACCCCAAGCATCTTTTTAAGCTCGACCTCTATTTTCTTCCAATTTTGCGCATGTAAGTATGTGATTGTGTATTGGGCTGTGACTGCAGTCCAATTCTTGACTGCACAGCACGACTGGAGCTGAATGGATACAGTGCGGACACGGACAGAAGACTGTAGCTGCTGCTTTTGCTTTTAATTTTAAGAGAAAGTCTCCTGGATAGATGCAAATAAATTTCAGTGCAAATTGTCAGCCCGTTTGCACGGAAAAAACTTATGAATTACACAATAATGAGCAAAGGCATTTAGCGAGCAATAAGAATGCCTTTCTTGCTTTTGGTGTGTCATTTGTACGCCTATGTAGTCTGTATTGACTGCAATGTAAACACATCTGCATAAATGTGCTACGCTCAGAGCTAGTGATGTAGAATAAAAAGCGATGTGGTGGTGTTTGTTTTGCAAGTTACGTTAGTGCCATTTGTAATGTGTTTTTTAGTGTTGTTTGTGATGTGTTTTCCGTACTCATGTCACGTTGTTTCCCTAGGTATTTTACTTAGATTACGTACTTATTTTAAGCCCAATCATGACATTTTTCCTAAACCTAACTAAGTGGTTTTGTTGCCTCAACCTAACTGCAGACATTACGGCAGTTGCGTGGTGTACAAATGACACGCGAAAAGCCTAAAATGCGTCCTCATGACATGTGAAATGTCTGTGTAATGTCATGCTATTTATACGACTTCCTTTGAGGCCAGGTTGAAATTGTACTCAATGCAAGGAGACCTTCAGCTGGTCATTTATACTGAGTACAATATTTAGCCCTGTTCAGCTCAGCTAGTAGACCAGCTCAGGTTGGTCACGTTCACCTTAGTTCAGACTCGCCAACTCCTCTCCAGTCTATTTTTATCTGGTAAATGTTAAACAAAAAAATTACACTGAATCTCCTTATAAATATTGCAAATGAGAATTAATGTTTGTGCAAGTGTAAGTGGTATTTTTAAATCACTTTGTACTACACACTGCACAAAGATAATTGGGATGTTTTGAGACCTCCAAGTTGGCTGCTGGAAACTTTAAATCAAGCTTGAAAAGGCCAATGAGAGCTGTAGCAGATTTAAATCTAGGGGAAACAGGCATTTGTGTGCTCAAATCAATACATCATCAAATTTGCACTGATACTATACAACACAACAAACGGCAGCAGGTCAGTGTGGTAGCATGACTTTTTGGATATAAACGCTGTTCCCTGAAGGAGGGAGATGGAGTACATTAGTACACTACTTTTCCAGTTCTTCCTGAGCTCAGTGAACAGCAGCTGTTAAAAGGAGCCTCAGCAGTTGTGAACCTCCACGCCTGCCAGGGGTCATCAGTGTTTTCATGACTGAAATAACCTCAATGGTGAGTCAGAGAACTGTTGTTATGTCTGTAACCTTGTGTCTCATGTTGGATTTAGAATTAATTGTTAAAGGGATAGTTTGGGTGAAGTGAGGTTGTATGAGGTACCATAGTCAGTGTATCTACAGTACATGCCAGTCAGCACGCTCCCAGTTTGGAGAAACAGCAGGAATACCAACACGGAAACAAAGCAATGTACTGCTGTGGACGGGGTCGGCAGCAAAACGTATTATAGCCACCTAAAAAAATCAATATCAGTTTAAGAGTACGCTATATTCAGAATATTTTCACCGCTCTACCTTGCCGTCAGACAGCCCTTTCCGATGGGGAGCTGTAGCTGTTGTATCCATCTGTGCTCTCACCAAAGCCACCAGACTCCATTGAAAAAAACAGTAATTTTACCTCGCAGAACACGGGTGTTACTCGTCTACCGCTGCCTTGATCGGCTAGTTTGTTTGCTATTGTGTGACTTTGGTGAATCTGAACTATCCAAAGTCACACAATAACACAAACAATTTGGCTGATCGAGGCAGCCGTAGAGGAGTAACCCCTGTGTTCTGCAAGGTAAAATTACTGTTTTTTTCAATGGAGTCTGGTGGCTTTGGTGAGAGCATAGATAACGGCTTCAGTTCCCCATCGTAAACATAGACTGTATAGCTGTCTGAAGATAAACGGGTGAAAATATTCCACATCTAATGTACACTTAAACTGATATGGATCATTTTTTTTCTTTGCTCCACTACTATGACTATGGATAAGTACCTCATACAACCCCACATCAAAACACCCAAACCATCCCTTTAAGTTGCTCTTTCACATGTGCTACAAAGTCCAAAACAAATCAATTAAGATAAATTCATTTTCAATAGGAGCACTTTCTGTTTATTTGACTTTTTATTCATCCATCTAGATGCACTGTACAGAGAAACAAACTACTCACACTAACATTTCCGCTAATTTCCATCTATTCATCTACACCTGTCACCATCATCCACCACGTCTCTCTCCCTCTTCCTCCCACCATGCGTTGGTTTTAGCCTTCTTTAATGGCCCCTCTGCATTATTTACACCTCTGGGCTATTTTCAGACACCTTGAATTATGTACATACAGCATCTAAATGAAGCCTGCCAGCAATCAGGAAGTGTTTGTGATAGCTTTACTGATTCCTCGCATGTGTGTTTAACTCCACATACTCTGACAGCTCCTTTTGTTCTTTCTCTGGACAGATGTGTGGGGCTGGATGCATGGACAAACGGAGTATGTGGAGTGAATTAAAGTATTTTTATGTACAGTATGTAAATATCTGTCCATCTGTGCGTGAGTGTGCCTGGCAGCCTGATGCCGTGCGTTCCAGTAACACTGTAGAGATCAATTGTCTCCGTGTCCATTAGTAAAGCAGTCTGACCCGTTGGGATAAGCATGGAACCGGATGCCCCAGCAGCACTATAGCGGCCCAGCATAGCGTGGGCTCTCATCCATTTAATCCCTGTCTGCCCCTTTGTCTCTCTCACTCTCTCCTTCTGTTTCACCCTTTCCTCACCCTCTTACATTTTGCATCACAGCACATTTATCCCTTCCCCAAGCTTCGCCTCCTCTTTTACACTGATTAAATGCTCTCCCCCACCGTACAGTTTAGGCTTTTAACTTACACATGAACACGGCACAATCCACGATCAATGAAAGGATAAGAGCGAAAGGTCTTGCTTGTCACTTCTTAACAGGATTCAAAAAACATGAATCACATCATTGGCACATCTGCTGTGTCAGTGCGGTTGATGAACTGAACTGAGATGAGCTGCGGCACAATGCAGCTGAAGTGGGCAGTTTTTTGACAGTACGTGTGTGGTGTATCTTCATCATTTGCAAAGCACAACAATCTGTAACACAACATGACACAGCATCCCCTTATAAAGTTGTTAATGCTTTACTCTCCACTAACTCCTGAGTGAAATATGGACACAATATTGATGAGAGCGGGCCAGAAAACCAAAACAATTAGCTGAAAGATGCTCAAACGCTCTGGAGAGTTGAGAGGAATTGCAGAGTTGGTTTATAATGTGATTATCTCTACAAGACCCCATTCATGTTACACATAGTTATTTCACTCATTGAGTATGTTTACATGCACACTAATTGTCCACTATTATTCTGAATATAACAATATTCTGGATTTGATATGGTTCATGTAAACAGCATATTTCATTTGGATATTCTGAATCAGGCCTTATTCCGAATGGAGAATTTTCCGATTAAGACATGTGGGATATGCTGATATTATTCAGTGTTTTAGGAGCATTCTTTCGACAGGTAAACAGCGTTTTAGGATATGCGTCTAAATTGGGGTTTTTATGGCAGTTTCTTTGTTTGCGGACAGTTTGCAAAGATCCATGCACAAAAAAAAGCCCACATTTCTGGTTGGAAGGAGAAATACACCTACTTTTTAAACATTATGAAAGACGTGGATATCAACAGGTTTTTGGATATGTGCAAATATCACAACGCCGACCTTTTCAAGAAGGTGGCTGAAGGAATGAAAGGGAGGCTGTGTTCACACGGTCGAACACGTCCACCAGCGGTTACGTTAAAACTGGAATATTAATGTAAGAATATTGATAATTGCAGTGTCAAGTTAAATTTTAATGAAGACGTTTATTTGTAATCCAATATTTTTACATGGTTTACTTTGGTAAAAGTACAGAGGCACTAGTGACATAATGTACTTAAAGTATGTGTGTAAAGTAAATTTTATTGTCAAGAATGACCTCTTTTCAAATGTTACATTATCAGCACATCCACTTAGCATTTCAATGTAGATAGTACAAGTATAACTACTATATATGCTGCTGGATGATGTTAGTCTGTAACATTTAGTCACATTTTGTGAGAATAACTTGTTATAATAACTTGTGTTTTGGGTGTAAAATCTTCAGCTAACTAAACACAAATTTAGTTCAGTGTTACAAGCACCTCTACCTCTAGAAGTTTGTTTTCCAACTGACAAATCCATGTTCAAAATGCAATTAGCTACTGGCAACTGTATAGCAATTCATTGTCCATTCCAATAAAATAGTAAATCGTGCATATCATTCTTAATATCAGAAAGAAAAAATACATTTTTTAATGTGGCTGAAGTGATATTAATTTGACCTCAGTTATCCTGTTCTGCATTTGCCAACATCTGGCACATTCCAAGTCACTTGAGCTCAAATGAGGTGAATATGACGACCACTTCACATAAAATCACGATGCATTAAATTGGCTGAGTGATGAAAACGATAAGTGTTCCCCCGAGAATGTGTTTTGATAATGAGTGATAATAGGTAAGAGAGACGGGAAACGACAGACAGCGTCCATTTGCGTGCCGAAGAGCAGCTTGCTGCAGGGTAGCACAGCTCAAACTAATCCACGCTAATGTTTAATATCACTTAAAAGCCTGTTGAGGAGAGGAAGAGGAAGATAGAGTAGCGGAGCAAAGGAGGGAATAAAAATGATTGGACAGACACAGTGATTGATGTTGGTCCAATCTAAGTCCTATAGCTCTATTTTTAAGAGACGTCAATCTGAATATAACATGAAAAATGTAAGATGAAGGTAGCTACTGCTATTGCAAAAAAAAATAAATGGGGACACACATGTAAAACTGCTGTTGATTTGTTTTCATTTAATATGATTTGACCATTATGCTATAATGATATAGAATTAATATGTTACACCAGACACATGTAACTAAACATGTGACTGTATGGCTGCCAGAGGGAAAAAATAAACATCAACACGAGTCCAACTAAACGTCACATGATAAACAAAATCAGTGACGTCCTTGCTCTCACTTCCAACTCTTTCAAAAGCCTCTCCTCCCTTTCTCTGTACCCTCGTCAAAGAGATTAATTGATTACATACTGTAGATTTGGCTCATTAGCGGGCTACTTGCCCTCACATGTGAGGTTTAACGAGCTCTGCAGCAGAGGAGGGGATGGGGGGGCTCAGCCAAGAGCTCGTTAAGGTTTGTCAAGACCCGTCTTAATTGCTCCATCACGCTGTTTGCCCAGTTTCTGTGGTGACGTGCTGCTTCATTGACTCAACCAGGTATTACATCGGACTCTGTCCCTATACTGTAGCTTTAGCTCTCTCTCTCTCTCTGACCAAATTCACTAACCACAGGTACGCGCACATATGTTCATACATCTGCTTAGATGTGCTACGACACACTCGTATACAAATGGAAACTACACATACGGCACATTGTCATACACGCATTTTTGCCTGCATGCAGTAGGATACAACGTACACTTGCCTAAAAAATGCTCACTAACCCAGTAAAATAATATTCAAGCCAACATTTAAGGAACTCGGTAATTATCGGCAAATATCTACCAATGCCAAACAAGCAACAAACAACATGTTTACCCTGAAAGCAGCATGTGAATACAGTTTGGTTTTATTGCCAACTTGGAAGTCCTGAATGATGAATCTTCCAAATGCAACAGAACAGCTCCAGCTAAAAAAACAAAAAATAAAAAAACAACAACAATCACCTGATGGCAGGAAGCCCAGGACTGGCTTACCATCAACATCAATGGGCGTTTTGGGCCAATGGCTAACTGTCAAGACAGGGTTGTTGGTAGTCCTAACATTTTAAGACAAGTCAATCAAGCAGCAATGAACCCCTTCTTGTTTTCAGTAACTGTACTTTAAAGCGGGATTATGCGACTTTTTGCTGAACAGCCATTGTGGTTACATGTGAAGGTAACATTTCCCAATATTTCCCAAGACTCCCCTAAGTCTGTTGCTAAAATGACACTACTATAGACCTTTTTGACAGAAAACATTTGACTTCTCATAGTAAAAAAAGGGGTGTCACCATAGACTGTATATAAGAAGTGGATGTAGTCACCGTGATGTCACCCATTGGTTTGTGGACTGCCGTTTTGAAGCCTCACGTTTGCCATTTTGGCCGTCGCCATCTTGAGTTCTTGCAACCCGAAGTGACACGAGAGGGTGGAGCTAAGTGCAACCGAACGCTGAATAAGACATTTTCACGCAACCAAAAAGGTTATAATTAACTTTCATGACCTGGAAACACACTGTGAAAAAGGTTAAAGTTGTAAGACGAAAACACGGACAACTCCCAGACCGGACAACGCTGTGGTAGCGACCTGTCAATTGTCAAAAAAAAGGTAATAAATCAAGTGAGAAGTAGGGTCATTTTCTCATAGACTTCTATACAATCAGACTTCTTTTTGCAACCAGAGGAGTCGCCCCTAAGTATCCCAGTAAGCCGTAACAATGTAACAGTGAGCCAGCATGCGCAATAGGAGGACCCTGAAACTGACGCAGCTAAATGGAACACAGCCTCCGGTAATTTGACCTGAACAAACTAACCAGTCGCTGCTGGCATTAAATTGGTAGAAGTATATGAGTATTATTCAAGGTGTATCAGTGACTGGAACAAACTGTCACTGGAGGTTTATTATGCAGCCTGATGTTACTCTACACGACATGTGAGCAAGAAAATATAACCAAGCTTTGATACACTACACCCCTCTGGAAATGATTAAGAAGGACTACAAATTAGGGAAACATTAAATTATAAAAGGGTAAACACTTCCCGAAGTGTAATGTGCGCGTGTGCGTGTCTATGTGTGTGAGTGTGTGTGCGTGCTTATGCTGCAGGAAGCCAAGAGAAAACTCTGAGGCACAAGACAGTGGAAGCAAGGCTTCAGAAATGCGATGTTCCTTATTACATGCAAAGCAGTAGACACATAATCGCAGTGATAAACGCTCTAAATCCATAGATTTGCAAGTTAATTTTATGTGCATAAAAAATTAAAACACACCCGTAGAGAAGATGTCTTATTGGCAAGCCTTGAGGCTGAAGTTGATCCACTAAACTGTTGTGTGCGGTGAGATCAATATCTATCAAACCAGCATGACGACAGCGAAGACGGGGTGCATGAAAACGTGATCGGAGTGTGATGAAAAGACCGCAGGTTATCGAGAGAAACATCACAACTGATGACATCCTGATTAAAATACATGTTAACGGCTCATCAACTCTGAATACATTTTTACTTGTCTAAATGTGATGAAGTGCTAAACGGATGACAACACCTCAGGAATTTTACCCATAATCCTCAGGACATACTGTACAAATCCTCAGTTACCCAATGTAGGCTTCAAAGCGGCAAACCAAAGACATAATTCCTCACAATAAGAATAAATGCACTGACTTTAAGCAACCAAAACCAGCTTTAGAGAGCAGTTTATGAATAGCAGATGGGCTCATACAGTGTGTTTATTACTAGGAAGGTACAAACATTCAAATATCACGTTCCCTAAAAAAAACAAGGCTTCTGGTACATATGAAAATAAATTTAAAAATCATGTTATAAGAAGAAAGGATGAGGTTGCATATTGAAACTTGACCCATGTGCCAAGCGCGTAGGAGTGCTACGGTGGCCGACGCAAAAACATGAATGACCCTATCTAGAGCCAGTTGTTGTAAGAGTAGTGTAGGTCATTTGATGAATAATCTGTGTACGTCGGAGGTGAGTGGTGAAGCAAGAGAGAGGGCGGCGGCAAATGTGTGTGAGCGAACAAGCGAGCCTAATTGTTACACACTGTTCCTTTAAGAGGTGGACTACACAGGAGAGACACAAAACCACACTTTTAATCAAAGCAAACAAGAGGAAAGATATAGAGCTCAACAGTGAGCGTTCACTTTTTGAACGACTTCGGCTCCAGAAGTGAAATTCTCATTTCCTCCACTGACGTTTCAGAAAATCCTTATATAAAGAGTTTTAAGCATGGAGCCAAGCCAACCAGCTTCCAGATTAACATCACTGATGGACAAATGGCGATTCAATATTTTGATACAATATCCTCGATACCGATTATGAATGGGATTTTTACTTCTGGAACCTTTTTTCTCTCTCACACACCACAGGGACCTCAAACCAGGAGACCATCTCCTTCCTGACAGGATATCACCCAGCTCCCGCACAAATTATGAGCACTGTGGAGCCTACTATTCATAATAAAGAGGAGGAAAAGAGGTAAATTGATTGGTCATGTTTGAAGCCAAGCCCATCGCACCTTCTGATGATGTACTGCTACCTCTTCCCAACCATGTCAGCCACGGTCTCTGGCCGATGAAGATATCAGTCAATTGCCACATATTGTGCACTTGCACCATGAATCCATTATTCACAAGACCACAGTCCTTGAAATTTTTGCCTGAGATGAAATGAAACAATATTTAATTAGTCTGATTTTTTTGCCCTCTCCATAAGGAGGTCAGAGCGTTTGGTCAGACCGCCTCGGGAAGCTGGTGTGATTCTCTTAAATCCAGGTTCTCCCCGCTCACTACACAATCCTTCTGTACCTAATTATATTTTGGACATGACTCCAGTAATGTGCTTTTGATAGTGTGCACCACACTGTGCCCTTGTCTTGGTACTAGAGCTCTAATTTGATATAGCACACTCACTATCACCCAAAATTGTCACTTAACAGCCTCCTAGCTCCGAGCTTTTGATCTTCCACTTGATCAATTTTCTGCCCTGTCAACACCCATTAGCCAGTCACAGCCTCTTACATGGGTGTCGGGAAACAGAGAGGGACACTGACAGTATCACTGAACACAGATCATATGCCAGTGTAAACACTTGGACAAGACAGACATGGCATGACTAACACAGTCACAACAAAGAGCACACAGCACAGAGAGGAACGGCACAGAACACAACTGAAACTGGTGTTTTCCTTTGACACATTGAGGTTATTCTCTCGACTGCGCCGGCCACTTTATTTGGTGAAAAGAGGCACACACATATAAATAAAGCCGTTTGTGGGATTTTAGGAAAAGCTTATGTTTTGCTCATTTTCCAACCTTGTAATTACACAGGAGAAAAAAAAAAGTTGTATTCCGATTACAGAATAAATGCCAATGAGGCAGAATAAAGATTAATTCTTACCAGCTCTGTAATCCACCACAGTTAGTAGCTCCTTTACTCTGGTGTCTCTCTTTACAGCTTCCTGAAGGCAGCAGGTGTCTGTTCCACCTGCAGCCTCTAATTGGAGTGATTTTGTGCACTGTCGAGCCACAATTACGCACGGCTGATCCGCTGGTTAAGATTTTTTTGCAACCAGCACCAGACTGTTGCAAAGTTAACCACAGGAACCTTCATGCTTGTGTGCACATTAAACATTACACAACGTAACTGAAACGCTTGATCCTCCCCCGGTGTCTTCATCCAAAACAGTGGATAACGGGGGCAAGGGCTGCGCGTGTCATCTTATTTTTAACGAGTACCGCCTAAGCTCCGCATTTTTTAATTACAATACAGGACCACCTGATTTGAATGTTATCAAGCCATTTTATCGGTTACTATAAGCACCATAGATGTGGGTCATTAGGAGCATACTACGTTGTAAAAGTGAAAGTGAAACTTAAAAGCAACACGTTCTGAAACGTAAAATTGAATGAAATGTTACGTATTGAAAACAAACAAAACGGCTTTATTAGGTTTAGGCAACAAAAACACTGTGCAGATATTTTGGTTTAAAATAACTACGTGAAAGAGAAACTTAACGCTTGTGAACGCAAATCCCATCCATCTCCTCCGACCTCCACCCCATATGGAGCTTCATGCTGTCTATACTACAGCATCTCTAGGTCGCTAGAGGTCGCTGTCGTGTTCTTTTATACCTTCATTTGGTGATCGACCATGTGAATAGATGATAAAACCTACTATTGGGTATAGCAGGGCCCTGCTGACCTACATCTATGGGGCTTATAACAACCAATAACGTCTATTTAATGACCTGACAACAGTCTAATCGGCTGACAGGACCGACTGTGCTCACTGCTCACCAACATGATATAACGGGATACAGATCATTTGGGTTAAATTTATAGTGGTGTTCCCAGAAACAAAAGGGTGGTATTTTGAAAAGTCCAACCTTTTTGTGGATCATTACAAGGATCACGTTTATGTAGCAATATGAAGATTAAGCAAGTTACTTATTTCCCAGCTTGTCAGCAATTATTTTTGCAACAGCCAAATTTAACTGAAATAAATGAATACAACATGACAGACATTCTTTCACCCCTTGCTACTTTGAGGATACTTTCACTTGCTTTACACTTTCTTTATCATCAGGTTTTAATTTGTCCAGCATTTTTGATTGTATGAATAAAACATTTTGGAGGGAGAGGTGTTCAAATAGTGAAAAATGAGCTGTATGAGTAGCTAAAGGGCACTTTGAATAAACGTGACAACCAAACGGTTCACTTTATGTCACTTTGTAAAATCAATACCAGTGATTTGGGCTTTTATACGCCAAGGGCTCAAAGCCTTTTAGTGGGAGGAATATAATGACAGAGTACCTAATGAGGTACCTTTTTAGAGTAATGAGCAGAGGTTACTTAAGATTTAATCAGATGGCAGTTTAATTGTCTAGTCAACCCGAGGAGACCAATGATGGAGTAACTTAATGCTTCAGTAAGTCTTCATCATTATCATTAAGTGTTATCACCAACAACAACAAGGTTAGAGAACTAAAGTGAAAGTTAGTGTCACTTCTTTCTTTTTGGGAGTTATCTAATTTATTGCAGATTAACATTGCAATTAATCTAATCTGGTCAAATTCCTCTGCATCACACATACTGTGTGGTAACTCTAAGACTGTTTGGTTTCTTTGTAGTTACTAGTATCAGTCAGTATCGGTATCACAAGTTACATCTCTGCCCTCTATTACCCAATCAATTATTAAACACAGACTGTAAAAGAAATTCAACAAAATAATTGTTAAAAGTGCCTGCAGGAGGATAAAGATATATCATCTGCATGCTGATGATGTGACCATCTACCCTGCCTGTCTTTTCACAACAAGACTGATGTCAAACAAGAGTATGAATAAGATTACTGAAGTAATTGATGAGAAGTTGGGCCCTGTCTTTCACATTAATCTGATGAATGTATAATAAGGCATTTGCCTTTGCAACTGATACTGTCAAACTGATACAGTCAGTCAAAGAAAGAACACAAACAGGCTTCATAAAAGACCATCATTTTGAACTTGTGAAATGCTTTTAGCTCGCTAATACTGTAATGCCAACTCTGCCAGTTGTGGACTGAGTGCACCTCCAGTTGTCTCTACTTTAAAGACACTATTAGTAGGATTTAAAAACTTTAAATTCTTTCTTTGACTGACCATATCAGTTTGACAGTATCAGTTGCAAAGGCAAATGCCTTATCATTCATCAGATTAATGTGAAAGGCAGGGCCCAACTTCTCATCAACTACTTGCAGATGATATATCTTTATCCTCCTGCAGGCACTTTTAACAATTATTTTGTTGAATTTCTTTTACAGTCTATCTTTTTATAATTGATTGGGTAAAAGAGGGCAGAGACGTAACTTGTGAATAGCACAGTAAAAGAGGTGTGCCTTAAATTTACAAGAGTAAGGCTCATTGATAACAATAGCCTGGTAAACCTGGTGGAACTTAAATTCAGCTTCGCGTCTGTAAACAAAAGCTGTTAAACTTGCTATGTCGACACACTAAACAGAGAATTCCTCTTTTTTCTGCATCTGTAGCTAAAGTTTAACCCTTGTAAAGTAGGAAAATTGTTTGATTTCTTACAACAAACACTGGTTGAGAATATCAAACTAACAATGGCATTACCTGAGTAACATCTGTTGCTGGTCTCTATATGTAGACGATAGACCATTTAAGTTTCTCAGTACTGTGTTTTAGCCATTTGTTTGCTTTGCAGATTTTCAGGGTACCCTGAAACTGGAATTACGGCCTCGCAATTGTATACCTCCGCCAACCAGTCAAGTCGCAGTTTACATCCATGTCTGTCCAAAATATCCTCATCTCACCATTTTATCCTGTTATACGTTTGTGAAATTGACACATGAATTCTTGAGTAAGGGCCAAAAATGTGTTTTGTGAGGTCACAGTGACCTTGACCTTTGACTACAAAATTTGAATCAGTTCATCCTTGACTCCAAGTAGACGTTTGCGCCAACTTTGAAGAAATTCCCTCCAGGCGTTCCTGAGATATCGCGTTGACGAGAATGGATCAGACAGACGGACAACCCAAAAGCCGCCGGCAACGGCTGTCACCGGCGCGGAGGCATAATGACATCTGTAAGTCATAAAATGTGCCTAAATGCATATAGTGCTGAAACAATTAATACATGAAAAAAAGAAAAAATGAATGTCCAACAATTTGGAAAATCTATTAAAGTGGCAGTAGGCAGTATATTCTTGGCATCATTGGGAAAAAATTCCATAATAACCTTTCAGCATATTGTAATTCAAGTGTTCTGAGAGAAAACTAGACTTCTGCTCCTCCTCATGGCTCTGTTTTCAGGCTTTAGAAAATCTAGCCCATGACGGGAGACTTTGACCAATCACAGGTCATTTAATTGCGAGAGCGTTCCTATTGGCTGTGCTCCGGTCATGTGAATGGAACTTGGCGTTCCTTCACCAGATTTCACAATGGCGGCAGCGTCACAAACTTTCTCATTTTACAGCTAAACCGTGCACTACAAGATGATTCTGAAAACATCTGAGGCGAGAAATAGGCATTATCGTAACATAATATTGATTCATATTTGATCAGCACGGCCTAGTTTGGCCGTTTGGTCGGAGTTCGCAAGTGATTGACAGCCGGCTCTCATAAACGGCAGCTGGACAGCAGACCTCAGATAAGCTCTTACTGCTTGCTTTCCTCCGGTATGTGAAATCTTGCAGATGCCGTTAGAAGCACCGGAGGACACGGAGGCACATGTTTCTTTCAGGTTACCGGATTCCTATACTACTGTCACGATATAATGACCGTTCTATAAAAATAACTGTTTTAATCATATTTTCTCCAATCTCGCCTACTTCAGCTTTAATTGTAATGTGACAAAATCTTTTGTCAAGCAAAAATGCTTTTCAAATGTGACGATATGCTGCTTTTGTCTGTTTCATATCATTTTAAATGGTAAAGCTTTAGATTTTCGGACTGTTGGGTGGACAAAACAAGCAGTTTGGGCTATTTACAGAGTCCAAATTGCATTTCTGTATTGAAATGATTAAATCATTAATTTGAAAACGTGAGGCCAGTGTCGAGGTTGGCATCATCGCTGGACGACTGTCGTGGCATCGTGTGCAGACAATCCTGTATCTTGTTTCACGAGAAAGAAAAGAAACATGGCACCAACCGTGTAACCTATCCGATATTTGTTCTAGAAATGACTCAGTTGCTGTATTTGTGTTTCCCAACATGAACGTGTGTGTGCGTGGGGGTGTGTGTGTGTGTGTGTGAGGTGAATCAGAAGGGAGCCAGTCAAAGCCATACATTAGCTTTGCCCACAAATCAATAGGCCTCTGTCTCCTGTTGCGAGGTGACTGAAGTACTGATATTACTGATAGCGGAGTCTCCCTTGGATACTGACCACTGTGGCACCCACACACACACACACACACACACACAGAAAGAAGGCGTGTGTGTTTTGTACCTGTATTTCGCTACACAGGGAGCTTCTGTGCCTGATTGTATCTGTATTGATGTTCTAGACTCACGTGATCCCCTCCGATTCTGTTTGCATGTGCATAGCCGTAAAATCATGTTAGCCTGCATTACGCCTGACTGCAAGTGAATATAACAAATAGCTATGGCTATATTTGTACCCCAGCTGCATAATGTATGTATATGTAAGTGTCTGTTCACTGCGCTGTATGAAATGTCACGTTTAGAAGTTTAAACGCACGAGAAACGGATGAATCTCTGAGGCAGAACAACTGCAGCAGGCGGCGCAGAGGACAGATTTTCCCCTCATGTCTTTTGCCGCAAATAATGCAAGGTCAATGCAGATCAAACCCATTTGGTTTCTGGAAATGCTGTGTAATTAACTGCTGTAATTAGGGATGGCACAGATGACAGGTTGCAAGATGAAAGGGAAGAAGGGCAACGTGGGCGTAGAGGGAGAAGGAGACACAGAGAACCAGTGTAGAAAGAGTGACAAGGCAAACAGACATCTGAACAGTAACATCTGCTAATTACAGTGGTGCATCATTTATGCTGCTTTTGTCTCAAAGCAGTCAAATGTAAATCCCCATCTATATTTTATAGCAAATGTATAATTCATATATCAAACTTTGACGTATTTAGGCGTCTTCCCCTTAGGACCGTCTCTCTCGCTCTCTCGTTCTCTCCCCCTCAGCTTTCATTTGATGCCAGAGTCCCATCAATATGAGCTAGGTGATGTGGGAAAGGTGACCCTAATGGAAAATCAAAATGCTGCCACTCTCTGTGGAAAATAGTTTATCTGACCGCCTTAATGCAATTAGTTCTATCTGTCATTGATGATGGATGGCTGAAGTAATGTGCGTTTATTTTTACCCTTTTATAATTTTGTTAGAATCACTGAGTGAAACAGAACGGAGAAGAAAAATAAAAGAATTAGAGAGAAAAAAGAGAGAGAATAAAAGAAAAGAATCATGAAAGCAAGATCGGCTTTTCTTTGTCTCCGTCATCATCGCCATAACGATTGTGCTCACATGCATTACTGTGCACCTGTTTCCCATAACAGCTCATTAAACTCAGCTCAGATCTGTGTTTCATTAAATTTGCATGGTTACATCACACTAATGCAAAGAAAGCTGGCGTTTACGCCATGAGGCTTCTGTGACAGACAGGAAAAATTACTGCGTTCCAAGTTGGTTCGAGGGGACGTCAGTTGGTCCGCCATCTCCCCAACTACTGGAGGGATCCCCTGAGTTTTCCTCCCAGCCACCACGAGGTTGACATTTGTGCTCCCTAAACTTTTTATCACCATCATCAGGCAGAAACTTTAGGTTTCCCCAATACTTTTGTTTATGACCAAATACCTGCAAAACTAATGACATTCCCATCAACTGCAGTTGTACTAAAGTAAAATCAAAAATAAATAATTAAATAAATGACTCGATAAATAATTAATAATAATTTACTGATTTATTTATTTACCTTTGTATTAATTCCTTTATTTATTTATTTATTAGTTTACTTAATTTTCCATATAATTTTTTTTATTTATTTATTTTTATTAACTTTAAAAAAAAAAGTTTGGATTTATTTTTATTTATTTTATTCTTTAAATGTATTTATTCATTATTAAGTGTATGTATTTCTTTATGCATTTATTTATTTCTGGTATATTTTCCCTTTGCATTTCGCTCCCTACTTATTTCCCCAAATCTATTTATTGATGTATGTATTAAAACAGAAATATCAATTTATGTCACATTTGATCAATAAATTAATGCCTATACTACCATTAAAACAAATGTTTTTGGTAAATTTAATGGCATACCAATTTATTATTTTTTTATTTTGGCAGTTTCCGTCCTCCATAGCTGTAGAGCATCTAGCGTAAAAAAAAAAGAAAATAAAGAAATTAAGGGAATATGCTGATTTTTTTTTGTCTATGCAAAAAAATAAAGAAGATGCATTAAAGTACTTTGATTATTTAATTAGCTGGATTGGCTAAAACATATCTTCTTGTTTGTTTATAGTTCATCCATCAGCAGTTTTCGATAGCTTTTTCCAAAATGCATTTCATGATATGTATTGATATTGGGATATAAAATGACATATACCATGATAGAAATTTGTACTCATATTGCCTACAGTACATCTTTCTTCAAGTGGAGCTCCCATCATTTCAAAATTCAGCTTTTTTATAAATGATCTTTATAAAGTCGACCAAATAATAAGGAGCCAGACATCAGTATGTACAGACTACAGTCATTATTCTTCTCTCAACCAGTGCCTCCATCTGCAGAACACAATAGCATGTTATCCCAGCTAAATTACACTCTATTTACAGCTGAGAATTGTAGAGGCCTGATTACAAATATCAATGAAGCTATAAAACAAGGTTGGCATGATTAAATACAGCTACACAGTGAAATGTGTATTAGAGTTAATAAAGCCTCTCCATTCTTTAATGTGATGACGGCGGCTCAGTTTGTGTCTCGCCTGCAACGTGCAGAGCATGAATCCAAGATGTGTGACACAAAGAGACAGAAAAAAGAAGACATGAAAAATGCCCTATTTCTGTATCACGGCTGACTCATCAATTGTGTGAGCATTTGGCTGGGGAGCAAAAACTGTCAGTGAGATCTCTAGTGAGTTTGTGTTCCACAAGAGGGGGGCTGGGTTTCGTTCCATTATTTCTTGAAACGGTGTGATCACGCTCATTGTTAGATCTGCAAACCAGACTCTCTGCGTCACTTCAGCTGTAACACCCACACACACAAATGCAGTGACAGTCTTAACAGACGTATGCAAACGAGGCATGTTTGTGAAAATAAATGTATTTGTGTGAGGAAGAAGTGGAATGAAAGAAGCGTCATTTAAAGTAATTAACTATATTTAGTTTGTAAGTGCAGGTAAAGTATGCATTTATGTAAATGTCAGTGTTTCTCAGCATGTCTGTGTGCAACCCTGTCTCCTATAAAACACATTTATATACCACATATTGGCTTGGCCATTGCTGCCTGGATCACGTTGTCATGATCAGTGGGCAACCTTCGGGTCTGAAAAGTGAAGCCAATGTCTTGTTCAGGGTTTGGTTGTACATAGCTCCACCCTCTTTTCACCTCTGGTTGCAAAAAAGCAAGATGACGACGGACAAAAATCAAGATGGCAATGGCCAGAATGCCACACTCAATGATTCAAAACGTCCATGTCCTATATACAGTCTATGATATTAACATTTTGGTCGCCTAAAAGTGATTTATTCAGCGTTCGGTTGTATATACCTCCAACTTCTTGCATCACTTCTGGCTGCAAAAAAACAAGATGGCAACAGTCAAAAACCAAGATAGTAACAGCTAAAATGACGAACTCAAGGCTTCAAAACGGCAGTCAACAAACCAATTGGTGACGTCACAGTGATTACGTCCACTTCTTATATACAGTCTTTGTGTCTGTTTAAAGCAATAGTTCGACATTTTGGGAAATACTTACTTATTTGCTTTCTTTTCTTGATATGAAGATCGACGCCACTCTCGTGTCTGCACGCTACATAGGAAGCTACAACCAGCATCAAGTTAGCTTAGCATAAAGACTGGAAACAAAGCCTTCAGAAAGTTACTGCTCCTGGGCCAAATAAATAGTCTGACACACACAACCCACCAGTTTTTATGCTAAACTAAGCTAGGCAGCTGCTGCATTGAGGTTGATCTTAAATGCACAGACATGAGAGTAATATCAATGTTTTCCTCTAACTCTCGGGAAGAAAGACACAATTTCAAACTATTCCTTTATGGTCCGTGCTTCAAGTCAGCTGATTTAGCCAAGACCACAACCTTTTCCTAACCTCAATCAAGTGCTTTGAGTCAAAAAACATAACATAATAAAAATGGTGATGTTGAAGGGAAATCAAATTGAGTGAACATTTCGCAGATACATTCAATATCCGAGAGAGAGAGCATCATTTCATAGATCCTGAGTGTCTTTATTTCCAGTTTCCACATCATATTTTGTAATAATACGGTAACTCAGACAGACACGCTGCCTCTGACACAACTTTGCACCGCCTGCCATTAATATGAGTTGTTCTGATTAATATCTAATAGAGAATCAATATTAATGCATCCTTCGCACAGCAGGGACCAAAGGGCATACTGTATCAGACCCACAATCTGACACAAAAGAGTAAAATCAAGTTTAAACCCAAATCTCACAGTCTGACACACGGTTTGCCTCACAGTCTATGATCCGCTCCATTCATCATCACCTTGCTCTACAGAACGCCTGGCTTATCAAGAAGACTTAAGAGAGAGAGAGAGAGAGAGAGACAAACAGAATGGGAGAGAGAAAGACAGAAAGGGATCACCGACAGCCGAGATCGGCAGATGCAGAGGGAGAACGAGAGACCGACAGCAGCTGTCTACTTTGCCCCCGGCGGAAGAATGTTTGTCACCACAAGCTGCTCAATATGAAACTAGCAGCCAATTACAGTTAATGGTTAAACAAAGCATATGCTCAGATTACATCGCTGTTTAATTCCCCCCTTAGAGGGAGAGGCAGAAGCAGGGGTGGAAATTAACTAATTTACGGTCCGCCTGACCGATCCACACACAGCTCTGAAAGTTTACCTGTAGAAACATGCACAGGTCACGGGGTTCACTTTTCATTTCTGGCCTGAAAACTACTCAATATTGAGTCATGAAGCAAAATAACTAAGACTACTGCAGCCAACAGCAAGAAACATACTGACTGAAGAACTGAGTTTTTTATGGATATTTGGCTGGGATTCAATTTTTCCAAATAAACTGCACCTATTTCTATTGAATTTTCTGATCCTAAAACATGCAGGCTCACCATTTCTCCTTTTTCAACTTTACAACCGAAAGCATAACACGTCTCTGCCATCCTTAGAAAGTAGTAGTACTTAGCTGGCTTGTAAAATTCCATCACATAGCAACACCTCCTCTCGGACACCCCTCGTTAATGATATGCAAAGCCCCAACCGCAAATTGACGGGATTGGTTCCTTAGGTTTTGCTCATTTTGAGTGTGAGACAATTAATCTAATTAATAGATTGTTACACCGCATAGCAACTGTTGATTACGCAATTAACAAAGCACTAATTCCCCATCAGATACAGACAGTACAAAGTGAAGCACTACAAGACGTAAACTGAGACGCACAACCACGAGACAATGAATACAAAAGATACGCAGGCAGCCACTGGAAATGTTAGACATGCAGACAAAGGGAACATGTCAAGACGTGCTGAGACCTCTGGTGTTTAACTAAAAACTTTTGGAAAAATGTCTGTTACGGCTTTGAATGTGACAGAGGCTGGATACCATACATACATCTTGCAAAGGTTTCGGGGTGTTTTTCTCCTGAGCAGTGAAGGTTACTTCTTTTATTCTACATTCCTGATATCCAAAATTTTTGAGTCGGCTGTCGACACGTATTGCATTCAAAAAGGTTATTTGTTGGAATGTAGACTAAGAAAACATGGTTTGTGTGAAAAGAAATATTTGAAGTGAAATGGCTTGATTTTCTTGGTTCAGTTGGAAAATTAGATTTATGCAGAGATGAATGTCAGAGCAGCCACTGAGGCCATTGTCACCTTTTCAAAAAAGTTTCAGCAAATTCAAACTGGCACATAATTTGCCTGCTTCTTTGCTGATGGATGGATTCAGATATATGTAAAATTATGTAGTCTCTTAGTATGCCTATCAAAGATCTGTTTAGTAGCATTTCCACCTTGGATGTTGGGGCAATAATTTAATATATAGCAATGATATGATAATAGAGTAATATTGCAACACAAATCGTCTAAACTGATGATGGTGAGCAAATATGAGATGAAACATTTTAGGGAATTTTATTGCAGTTGTTACACTTACCAAGTTAAACTGTTTAAGGGTACAGTGTGTAGGATTGGGTGGCATCTAATGGTGTGGTTGCAAGCAAACTGAGTACCCCTCCGCTCACTCCTCCCTTTCCAAGACTGCAGTAACATGAGTCGCTGAGTGCAAAACCGTGGTAACACTGTTCACCTCGCTCAGAGGCCATCCTTACCATAATACTGTAGGAGCAACGGAAGTCAGACGGCAGCTGGTGGCACCACGGTTTTGCACTCTGTGGCTCACGTTACCACAGTTTCACAAGCGTGTCGGAGAACTACGGTGGCCTTCAGGTAACGTAAAAACATGAAAGGTTCTCTATAGAGACAGTGTTTGGTTTGTCCGTTCTGGGCTACTGTAGAAACATGGACCCGCTCCCTATGTAGATATGAAGGGCTCATTCTAAGCTAACAAAAACACAACCATTCCTAGTCTCAGGTGATTAAACACTCACTAATGGAAACATTGTTATGAATATTATATTCCATTTCTGCTAATAGGTCCCCCAAAATGTGTTTTTTTTTTTTTTAACATTAAAGCATGTAAACATGTTCTAGTAGAAACCCAAAATACGAGTATGACCCTGAAAATGAGCATAATATGTCCCCTTTAAAAGCAGCCTGCAGCTATCTCATGAACCACATGTTTCACACCGATTCTACAGTGTGAGCTATTGATAATGTGTCAAGAAACATCAATATGTCATGACAAGCTGTCCAATAAGAGTCTGAATGAGGTTAAAAGACAACAAATTACAATTAAGATAATATTTTTGGTTTTTGAAAGCGAACGGCAGCGAGGCTAGTTGATGTGAAGGGGACGGTGTGTCAAACAGCTGTCATAGGACTGACCTTTAACCATATTAAAAAAGGCTGTGTTTGGTGGGGAGAGTCTTAAATAAATAAATAAATTTACATAAACAAAAACATGAAAACATAAATTTCAATGAAAATGGACAAATGTAATGGAGTTCTTCATTTATACTCCGCAGAACAGAAACATTATATTCACATAATGGCTTCCTATTCTCACAGAGGAAAAGAAATAAAATGATCCATTTGGTAATGCATTCCTCCCCTCCTCTGGCTGCGCTGGGTTTAGTTTTTACTCCCTCGTTTGTAATCAGTACCTCTTTATTCTCTCTGAGCTTCGTCTCTCTCGTCCGATGTTGTTATCTTTTCTTTCGGCCGTCCTTCCTCATTCCCACTGCTCCAGTATGTGTGATTGCATGCGTGTGTTGGTGCAATCCCCAACAGTGCAAAGAAGAATTCACACTTATTTTGCTAGTATCAACTTTCACTCCTCTGGCAACATCTCTCCCTGCGCTTTAGCATGCAACTCTCACCTCTCTCCCTTTTGAAGTGTTTCCAATCTCGCCAAAGTAGAATAGTACAAACGGTCAGTAAACATTTCCGGCTACATACTGCAGTGCCTACAGTGCCTCTATGTCAGCACAGCAGTCCATCTTTGTCTCATGTTTTTTTACTAGCTTCTACTGTATATTTAGGTGGTGTGTAAGGATGCTAATTTTGAAAAAAAATTCTAACCAACAACCGACCCTCGTTTACCGATTAGTGACCGACAAGACTGGTGCGTTGCATGCAAAAGTGCCTTAACAAGCCGCCCAGCTACAACGATAAGCAGATGCACAAACAGGTTAAATCCATCATTCATCACCAGCTGCAGTAGTAGTAGAAGTAGTAGTAGTATGCGCAAAACAGACGACTTAGTCCCCAGTTCACCCGACCGGGAGACTTACTGTAGCAGCCACGATGCTGCGTGTATTGTCGTGGACACATGCAGCCACTTTCCCAGGAAAAGTCTCTACCACATCATTTAGTTTAGCTGCAAGGTTGTCAGCTGTGTGTCTGCCTGGCGTACTCTGTCAGCCCGGCGCTGTGAATGTAGCAGTGCAGTGTGTGTACAGTTTATTCGTCGGTGAATAAATGCGACAACTCCTCAAGACCCGAGCCAAGCTCCCGTGGTTTGTCGGTTAACGGTTAATTATTAACATCCCTAGTGGTGTCATTTTAAAGATATGTCAAAGTGTTGTTGCAGAATATGAACTGACTTTGTTGATGCAGTTTGTTTGAGCCTGCTCTTGCACTCTAAACAAAGACAGGCTCCAAATAACTTCAGAGCTACCTTTTACCCCCCAAAAAAGAAAAAAAAATGCATAAGCTTAGTACGTGTGAGTAGGTGACAGCTGCTGATGCTTTTTTTCCATCGACCTACTGATTTTGATTCTAGCGCCCTTAACTGTTTGAGCTATTAATAGTGTGTGTCTCAGGATGGAGGCATGGAGCGGGAAGCATTAAGCGGAGGATGGAAGAGCCAGCTGCATTTAACATTAGACCCTCCACTCCCGAGGGCCTCAGTGAAATCATACACATCGGGCGTGAAATGAGCAATCTGCAGGGGATCTTTGGAGGCTTCAGGCTTCTAAAGATGCCCCGTCTTGAGGCCGGGGTCATCAGTTTTGGACCAGAAAGCCAGGATGGGCTGAGATGATAACTTGTTGTTTTTATGTATTGGCTCCAGTACGTGGTTACCAGTCTTTCAGTGTATCTGCCGTCACCCCACTTAGCCTCCCCATATGGGTCCCTCTTAGAAGTAATTGAGAAGATAAAAAGATTCCCCTGCTGCTTTTGCAGTAACACAATGCTTTTTCTCTTTTTAACAATACATTTTAGTGGAGAAATGACAACAGGGTTCCCTCACAGCGGTTAAATATTACCCGTATACTGTATATAACTCCCTCTACAATAGATGACGGTCTCACCTCAGGACGTTCAAGACAATGTCCCCGTTCTGCAGGGAGATAGCACCATTACTTGTCTACTGCGGAGAGGGAGGGGAGCAAGGAGGGAAAACAGGAATTTAATCTCCTTTTAAAGCCTGGTGAGTCATCCTAGCAAGAGTGTTTGTTGTTTTCTTTATTCCTGAGTGAGACGGCGGTTCCACTGGGAGCAAGAAAAGCCCACTCTGACCTTTTACTAAAAAGGCATGCCTTTTGGTTTGCTTTTTCCTCTGGCGCACTCACACAGGAAAAAAGGCCCCCCACCTAAACCCCCTCCTACTTCTTAGGGAAAAAAATGTTTCAGAAAAAATTACAATAAAGCATTTCCTTTGCTGGTTGACTATTGTGACAGGTGGTAATTTTTTCTTTGCAGCTGCATACTAATATTAGAAAGGATGTGAAAACATGAAAGCTGGTGGTTAGACAGGTTGCACCAAAAATACACATTTAATCTGTAGCTAATTTTACTGTCCAGAAAATATCTCAAGGTAAGAGGGACAATTTACTCAGGACTAAATTAAGTCTGTAATTTGTTGCGCTTAAAGGTGCAATGTGTAGGATTTGGTGGCATCGAGCAGTGCAACCCGGTATCACACCAAAGCGTGTACTGTAAGAGACTCACATGTCCACATGAGGATAGCGTGTCAGTGTCACGTTTTGCCTCGCCAAGGCTTGAATATTACACACGTGTATGAAGGTGCAGTACCAGCAGGGGGCGACAAAACCACTTAGTTAGGTTTAGGAAAAACAACATGTACAAGAAAACATACTTCTTAATATTATATTCCATTTCTGCCAATAAATCCCCCTAAATGTTAAACACTGGTCCTTTAAATGACTGAACAATGTCTTATCACGGAGCGCTAAATACCGGTTATCCAACGAGTGCTGCGACCAAGCAAAGCGGGAAGACAGGCAAAGGATGTAGTGACCAAAAATCTAGCACTTCATTCTAGAGCTGCAACGATTAATAGGTAAATCGATTAGTTGTCAACTATTAAATTAATCACTACTATTTTGATAAACGAATAGTTGGTTTGAGTAATTTATTAAGAAAAAATGACAATTCTCTGATCCCAGCTTCTTAAATGTGAATATTTTCTGGTTTCTTTACTCCTCTATGACAGTAAACTGAATATCTGTGAGTTTTGGACAAAACACGACATTTGAGGACGTCACCTTGGGCTTTGAGAAACACTGATCAACATTTTCTGACATTTTATAGACCAAACCACTAATTGATTAATCGAGAAAATAATCGACAGATTAATCAACAATGAAAATAATTGTAAGTTGCAGCCCTACTTCATTCTTCACTTCTCTTGGCTGTGTAAAGGCCTGAAAACCCATGTGTTAAGCTGCGAAATGCCGTAAAACTGCACAAAGAAAGAGAGACAGGGTTTGTATGTGTGTATGTGCGTGTGTGTGTGTGTGTGTTTCTTTGCAATGGATTAAGACCAAATAAGTCAACCTGTGCTCTTGACCTGTGTTGCAGGCAAGGTGGCTTATCAGCAGCAGGAAGAGCAGCTCTAGTGATCTATCGCATTGTTCGCTCACCATATCAATTTAATTACATGCCATTGACTCCACAGATTTACTCTCTCTGGCTGTCTTTTGTGTCCTACTCCCCTCTGAACCACCAAAGTCCTTTTCAAACTGCACTGCATGGAGAAGCTTCTCACCGTATGAGCCACCGTCCTCTCGCTGCTTATCTTCCGCAGTTCATTAGAACAATCAAGAGCGGGCTGGCTTTGACTTATAGCTTAGAGCGAGATGGGCTAAAACGTGCTGTATTGTAAACTAGGCTTCTGACAAATATATCTTGTAAACATGGTCTGACTAACTTGCAATGTGTCACGGACAACGAATCTCCCAACCGGAAAGCTGTCGATTTTAGCAACATTTCGATTCTGGTGACCTTTGATGACCTTTCCCATTGTGCCACGATCACACCACACTTGAATTACCATTCTGCCATCGGCGTAGTGTGATAATGACGAAGGAATACTAGTGAGGATATTAGGTAATGGCTCAGGTCTGCAGCCTATTGAGTGCTGATAAATGTAGCGAATATCAAGTAGACTGAAGCTTTTAAAATATCTGTATTAGGCTAAAAGGAATACCCCAACACTTTGTGAAATACTCTTGTTTGTAGTCTTGCTGGGAGTTAGATGAGAAGATCAATTTACATTAATTCAACAGAATATCTTTAACCCAATTTAACACAAAGACCGGATACAAGGAAATACATCCTAAGAACTTTTAAATTGTCTTTTTTTTACATGCCATAAAGACCTGCTTTTGGTCGGTTGTGTTTTAGTAGCACAAACAAAACAATTACATTGCATTACATATAGTAACGCTGAAACGTGTAAGCGTATGTCTATTTGGATGTGAGCCAATTAAATAAGTGAAATGTTAGTACTTTGTCCTCCTTGATTTTGAATATTGGGACCCTATCACATTTTTAAAACAATTACGTTATTTAAGGTTTGGGTAAGAGTGTTGTTTGATTAAAGCAATAGTTTAACATTTTGGGATGTGCTTATTTGTTTTCTTGTCAAACATTAGATGAGAAGATCGATACCACTGTATTATCTGTCTGGTAAATATGAAGCTACAGCAAACTCACGGTTCGCATCGTATCACGGTTTTGAGTCATGGATCGGATCAGCAGAAAAAAAAGGGAGCAAATGTGACTTCTAGAGATGCCCTGATCACGTTTTTTTTTTTTGCCGCAGATCGTCGATGAGCCATATCGGCCAATACAGATCTTTTTTGTGTTTTTTAAATTGAAATGTTATCCATTTACTTTGTTGTTGTCATCTATTGGGGCTCTTTGCATAAAAACACACAATTCAAATGATTAGGAAATAAAAGGTTGTATTTTTATTGATAAAAAAATTAATAGTTCTAATGATGTATTTTAAGCTGCTTAGAGCTAGTCTTAGGAAGTTAAACAGGTCGTAATGCCCTCTCTATTATCTATTTTATATTGCTGTGAAAACATCTCCTTCAAACAACTAGATTTATTCAAGTTTCTTGCCAAAAACTAGATTTTACAAGATTAGATTTGAAGACATCACGATAACTTCTGAATTTACCTTTAACTAATTTCACACTAATTTTCACTGAACGCATCATAATGTAATTCAATGGCATCGGATCAGCAAATAGAAAGCATTAATGCCGATCTCCCAGTCACATATTTTAACTGAATATCATCCGATAACGATTTGATCTGCAGTAAAACTTTATTTCACACTATGATGGTTAAACTGTGTAATTATTCCGTGGTTGACATGCGTGCCGAACCGCGGGGGGAGATCCGTACTGATTACAGATCAACTACGATCCGTTAGACCACTACTTAGCATAAAGACTGGAAACGGGGAAACAGATAGCCTCTCTTGACATGAAGATGCCTATTTCCCAAAATGTCGAAACTAAAATGTCTAGTTTTCCCTTTTTTACACATTTTGAAAACACATTTTGAGTTGTTGAAAGGCACCTTTGATCCTCCGCTTCCAATGTTTGTGCTAAGCTACGCTAAACAGCTACCTCCGTACAGAATACGCAGACATGAAAAAAGCAAAAGAGCACATTTCCTTTGACAGGAGATCTTGATTTATCCTCCTACACAGCCCTCAAAAGTTCATTCTAAGGTTTGTAACAGAGAAATATCTCTCAGCTGCTCCTCTAGAGGAAAACCACCAATTTAATTTCACTCTATATCAGCTGCAGCATTCACTAACTATGTGAGCGGCATGTCTGCTTAGTGAAAGTGCAACAAGTGGAGCTAAAGTTGTAAAGCCCTTGTTCTAGCCCGCCATGACCGACGCCAGAGGCTGCACGATCTCCTCCATCGAAGGGAAAGATTGAGCCGTGGTTTACAGAGATTGAAGACACACTGGAGGGGAAATCAAGTATTCATGATATTTTATATTATCAGTGTTGCCGTGTCATTTCTGCCTTTTAACTGGTGGCAAGTCTGAAATGTGTTTTTTTTTTTTTTTTTCTCAATCGCGCCGCTTTCTCCCTCCAAATGCAATTCAGACTGCGCTGTGGTTTGAGGGCATTTGAAATGAACTCCTCAGAGGCCCTGCTTAGGAAATGAAATTGCCTCTGCTATGGCCTTTTGTCACGTAGCTCCACAGTGCATATTAATGATCAGTGGCACGTGGCGTAGCACTGCGCTGCAGGATTCACACAGTCTAAATCAGACTCACGCCGCACATTCACTGTCATCATCTGGTATTTGTCTCCTCTGTCTCTTTCCTGCTTGTTTTCTTATTAGCCTCTAATTCTCTTTTACTGTGAAGGTCCTACAAGAGCCTATAGCTATGAATATAGTTGGTACATTTGTTTTACTGTTCCAAGAGTATGCGGATGGCTCAATTATTACAAATGTTTTAATGAAACTTGCCTCCTCAAGGTTCTTCAACTCAGCTCTACTGAGAAAATAATGACTGATCAAAAAGCTGCGACATTTACAAAACTGAATGTAAAAACAGGAAATCACCACCGCCAAATATCAGAAAACATGGCACTCACTGTGGAGGACGTGGGAGTTAATTCACTACTAACGTGGTCTAAATCAGGCCACTTTCCAGCAACAATCATGTCTCAAGAGACATCAACTTACTGCTCATATTTCATCACGTCACGACTGAGCACACCAGCAAATAAAGCAATTTGTCAGAGTTGGAAGTACACTGCAGACAGTTAATGCAAAGCAAGCTACCTGGTGTGTAACATGAAATTACCAACCATGAGTTCACAAATAGAGAAAGATAATTATCTCTCACCAAAATACCTTATAAATAACAGGAGTTCTGCAGACTTTCCAGGAAAGAAGACGAGCTGATACAGTTGTAAACATCAGAATCTGAAATTCTACTCTCATATAAACATCAAGAAATGTAAGAAAATAGAAATAAAGGAGTAAAATATGTACATGATGCTACAATATATAACACAATATATGTAGAGAAATATAAATAAATAAGAAAAATAAGAAATAAGAATATAAGAAATATATACAACTATTTGTATTAAGACATGCAATTTATAACATATAAACATGTCTTTAGTATGGCAACTAATTATTATTTCCATCATTGATTAATATGTTGGTCATTTTTCCAATTAATCACATAATCATTTTGTCTATAAAATGCCTCTAATTGCTTGTTTTGTCCGACTAACAGTGCAAAAAAAAAAATAAATAAATTTGCAATGATATAAAACAAAGAAAAGCAACTAATCTACACATTTGAGAAGCTAGAAGCTATTTTCTTTTAATTAACTAATTGGCCAATCGTCAAATTATTTAAGAACTCAGATGTCACTGCACAGAGCAAAACCAAGCTATGCTGAAGTTTCTCTTTCCAGCTAATTAAAAAAATGTGACATACACTAAAACTGATCATGTTTTCTCAGACATCTCTTTTCTTGAGTCTTGGCAAAATAAATCCTCCTTGCTTGACCTAACACTAAAGAAAAGAAAAAAAATCTGTCTCTAAGCCTCTAAGACGATCAAAGGCTCCAACACATTATTTCCCAGAGTCTTTCAGAGAGCTATTATTTTGGGCGCAAGGCTAAGAAAATAATGTAACACAATCTGAAATAAATCTCCTCTGTGAGCTAAGTCCCTCTCTGCTGGATGCATGCGGGGAGGACAGATGAACATTATTTCACCATGCTCTCCATCCTAACGCTCCTCTACTCCACTTCACAGGAAGCAGAAACACCACAGAGAAACAGGGCTGAGAAAAGGAACAAAAACAGAGAACGAGGTAGAGGATAAATTACTGTAAACCTCAGTGTGAAATATGAAAATCATATCATCTCTGCCTCTCTCAGTCTCACTGTGCTGGGACACCGGCAATAAAGCCGAAGAGAAATACCAACATTAACACATTTACAAACAATACTGCTCTTAAAGTTCTCAGTTTCCTGTGAGAGGAATGTGAAGACATCTGAAATGTATTATCTAGTAGTCAAATCCACGTGGGACATTGGAGCCAAGAAAAAAAAACAACTTAACAGCATTAATGCAGAATATAGGCTTTGCTCCTGGTTGTGGATTTGGAAGCTATTAAGTGTAAATCTAAATAATCAGTCACTGTGTCTTAAGGCAAATACTCTAATGGGAAATACGCTTATTTGTTTTCTGCTGGAGAGTTATATGAGAAGATTCATAACACTTTCACAAAGTAACTGTCCCCAAAGCCTGTGAGAAACATGAGCGGTCAAACAGTCATACAGGTTGTCAACAAGTTAGCACTTTCGCTACATTAGCTATCACTATATTTGGGGGTAAAAACAAATGTACGCATCCGTAATGTCGCTAATAAGCCGTAATTGTTGTGGAAAACAATAGAGTGTGCACTTCTATGGAAGTACAGTAAGCTTACTAACCTGGGGGTATCCCTTTTTAGGAGAGTTTAAATGTTAAGGTAATGTCTTTTTTTGTTGGTTTGTTTATTGTGCTCCAACAATCAATCAATTAATGGCTCAACAAAAACATAATCCCCAACGAATGTAATAACCAATTAAATGATTCAAATCATTTATCAAGCCAAAATGCCGAACATTTTCTGGGTTCAGCTACTCAAATGTGGGGATTTGCTGCTTTTCGCTGTTTAAGATCACTGTTAATTGAATACTTCCATGTTTTGGACAACAAAAACAATTTTAAACATCACACCATGTGCTCTGGGAAATTGTTAATGAATGCTTGTGTTCTTTGCTCCTTTGGACTTTACACACCGGGGGCGTGATGAATAAATGACACCAAAATGCAAAATACTCGTCTGTGAATACTATACTGTATGTCATGGGCTTTTATTGTGAAAGATAAGAATGGAAGGAATGGATCTGGTCTGCGCTGCCTTTGTCAAGGCTGAAAGGAGTAATAAAGTTTGCCGTCTTGGTTCGGACTACGGAGCCTCCGTGCTGTTGTTTCATAAATATAGTCACAACTCAACCTGTTCTGTACAACGTGATTGGTTGATGCTTTTATTCGTGGTGCAAAAGCTCCGAAAATTTATCTTGTTACGGAACAAAATGACATCGCTTTTACGTCATATTATTTGTGTTTTGTGTGAAAGTACTCACGACAAAAACAACAATTTGAAAAATTATATTAATGTGCAAATTAATTGCACGAAAAAAGTATGTAAAGGCTTTTATTCTGAATATTTATTTATTTTAATATGAAATGCTTTGGTAAATAAAACGTTATCATAACAGATACATCCGAGGACTGGAGCTGAAAAAATAAAACCAAAGTTGCAATAAAACATGCTTTTTGTTTAACATGTGTTTTATATTTTTCTTGACATGGTGCTTTTTTGTCATCAAAGAAAGACAGACTCTTCTATTGTTAACTGTCCCTGTGAGGACCACTTGCGTGTCCCTGTGGAATAACAATGGCCGCGCATTTGTCATCTCTCGTCATTTTGGCCAATCTCTCCGATGGCCCTGTCAGCTAAATGCAGCAATTTCTCCGCTCCATGGGAGCTTCAGAACTGTTGACCTATTGAAGCTGGAGTATGGCAATCACTCCCCCACTCACACACAGATACATGCACATCATGTACATGTTGTGTGTGTGTGTGTGTGTGTGTGTGTGTGTGTGTGTGTAATATGTCTCAGAGTCCCTGAGTGGGGACACTACCAGGCCCTGAAGCATATTGGAAGACTATGTACTATAACATATAGAATATTTGACAGAAGTAAGAGCATCTCTCTGTTCTGCTGATGGCTCCATTCATGTATGAGCATCACCCGTGTAAATGTAACGCTGTGGCCACTTTTACTGCTTTTCTGTTGGCTACAAAATGTGCACATTGACAGTGCCAATGGATCAGAATAACAATTCATCCACTCTCTGACCAGCTTCCTGCACAATGCAGTCTATTTAGTCAGAATTCACTGTCCAGCACGCATTTCTAGCGTCAAGCATGCTATGGTGTGTTTGGAAAAATAGAGCTGATGTTGTCAAAAAAGCAATATTAATTATTATTTATGGGGTGCTTTAAGGTTTATTAGGGTGCTCTTTCAAGGTGTGTACAATATGTTGTTAAGAAAGGGTAGAGAGAAATGATAAAAGATAGAATACATTCAAATTGAGTGCTGAAACAGTCAATTAATTCATTAGTCAATCGTTATAAACTAACAACCAATTTTGATAATCTGTTCATGGTTTCTCAATCAGCTTCTTACTCAGAGCGATCATGGAGTCCAAAAACAAACTTTTCTGCCCAAGTTAGAACAGTTTTGGTGACTTCACATGTGAGATTTCTGACTGTGTCAGTCTGCAGTGTCCAAAATGAACTTTTGGGACTCACCAGCCAAGGGGACTTGTAGATGAAAAAATCCACCGACCAAGCATATTTTTTTACCGGCCAAGTAGATAAATTGACTTTTTGTGTCACATATTCATTTGTTTCAGTACATTTCATTGTGATAATAACATATTATGTTGAAAACAAAGAGACAAGAGCAAAATTTGAAGCAAAATTATTCAAATATATTGTTAATCTAACTACTATTATTAGAATTTAACTACTGTTAATCAATTCAAGCCTGAATACCAGGCTTGGGCAGTATCTGTTTTTTCATACCTTCCTGCCATGTCTCTGGGTAAAGGCTATTATATTATATATGACAGTATTTGTGTAAAAAAGTGAGCCTGGGCTGTTGTCGCTTGCTTCGTGGCTAATTCACTGACAAACAGCCTAAACTGTTGACTCCACCGCGTACTCCTCTGTCATCTTGTGCTCTGAAAATTGTGTTGGGCATAAAATTATAATTTTCTGTCTTTTTATACACAAAATGATTATTTGATATAACGAGAAATAGACAGCAGTTTAAACCAATACTGAAAATAATCGTTGGCTTATGCTCTATGATTACATTACAAGGAAGAGGTTGGGAGGTATAGTGTTTGTGCTGCTACTTACCTATTTGAGGTTATGTTGTAAATCAAACAGTGTAGATTCATCGCAACTGTGGACAGCAGCGCTGAACCTATTAGTCAATTATCTTTATCAGTCAATTATTTTGATGATTATTCAAACAAAAATGCCAAACACTCCCTTGTTTCCGCTTCTGCAATGTGAGGATTTGCTGCTTCCCTCTGTTTTATATTAATGTAAACTATAAATATTTTGGTTTTGCACTGTTGGTTAGACAAAACAAACACATTGAAGATGTCACCTTAGCTTCTGGGAATAATGTGTATTTGTTTTGACATTTTATATTAAACAAGTAATCAATTAATGGAGAAAATAACTGTGATATGGATCAATAATTCAAATAATTGTTAGTTGCAGCCCCAGTGCACAGGGAAATTATTTAAAGCAAACATGACTGCTTTCCCAGCTCGAAGCTGAGCTCACTTTCAGTACATTTACACTCTCTCATCATCTATATGTGACTGTTGACTGGTTAAACAAACACTGAGCCCAAAAGGTGATGTTAGGTAAGCATGGGATGGGCAGAATTGAATATTATTTCCCTCTGACAGACATCTGTCTCCCGGGTATAAGGAAGGAGAGTAAAAATAGAGTGACAAGGTGGCAGCGTGAGTGCTTTAGAGAGTGAGGTGGTGACAGCGAGAACAGTGAGAACAGCCTTGAGTTGTGGCATGAGACGCCCCACCCAACAACAATGTGGTGTCAACCGAGAGGCCGTGACCTTCCTTAATGCAATATATGTTTGGAAGCAGCCAGCCATGAGCAGACAGACCAAACTCCATAGAACAAGATTCAAAATTCAATTCAATACTGCTGAAAGAGAGTGAGACACAAAGGTAAAGACGCTGTGTGAGAGAGGAAGACTGAGCAGCAGAATAAGTGAATAAAGTGTTTCATTTATCACCAAGTGAGGAAAAAAAGCTCATTCATCTATAATCCATTAATCTAGGACACTTGTGAGAGCCTCATTCGCGTCTCTCTCTCTCTCACTGCCTTATGACAAACGGAGCTAATCACTGAGAGCAGAGAGGAGAAGCACAGGCAGCTCAGCCTACACTGTAAAAAGTACTGTACCTGCTCTCTACTCGGACATTCAGGAGTGCAGTGTGCTCCGCAAGATCCCCCGTCACAAGTTCCCAGAGAACATAGTGATGTTAAAGCTATCCTAAAGCCCTTTATGAACAAGCACAGATACTTAACGTCTGGCTTTAGGGAAGTCCCGAGCAGATACAAAATGTGAGTTCTCTAGGAGTTTCAGTGACCATGTCAATACTGACAATGTGCACCAGAGCAAGCAGCACTGCTTTGAGAGTGTCCTTTACATTAATCTGACAAGGACTTCTTTATGGGTGAGTAAATTATGACTTATTTGTCTGTGAAGAATGAGTATGACAGTGTTATATAGGGATGTGCATTTCAAGCAAAATACTACTTGATAATCACCGGGAACTAGTCGATCATTTTTCAAGATCCTTTTACAAAAATCCCCCCAACGGCATTTAGGGCCGGCACATTTTCTAATCCAACACGATGAATTAAGGGTTTATTTCGGCCATATTGTTGAAACAGACCAGTGGAAAGACTAACCAAGGTGGTTATAAGTTTTATGTAGTTTCTGCCGTTGGTTTGAATGAAGTGTGTTTTATGATCTTCCAGCTGAAGCTACGAGGGGCGGGGCTCGGTGCCACGCAAACACACACCTTGCACTCTCTCGTGTCACTTCTGGTTGCAAAAAACCAAGAAGGCGACAGCCAAAACACTGAACTCAAGGTTTCAAAACCGTAGTCCAATATCCAATGAGTGACGTCACGGTGACTGTGTCCACTTCTTATATACAGTCTATAGTTTTATTAAAGGAGTACTTTCACACACAAAATGATCATTTGTATATCCATTATTCACTATTCAAGAAAACGTTTTTTTTCTGTCATGCCTCCACGGTGAATGAAGAATCAAAAAACAGAGAAAAGTGTTGATGAATTGAAGTAAATGGGAGCTGCGTTTAACAACAGAAAATCTATATCAAAACATCCTTTCACAAACTCTCACACAACTTGTGCAGTATAATCCAAGTGTCATTTATCCAGTCATATGCTCACTATTTCCCAACACATGCATCTTCGATAAAACCTTACTATTGAAAAAACACTTTGGACTTGCGTGGATGAGTAGCTAGCCTGTGCAAGCGGTTTATGCAGTCTCCAGCTCTACTTAAATCTGTAACATTATTCAACCCTACAGTATACTCTAGGATAAAATGGAGCTGTTGGGTTTTGTTTTTTTAATTTCCAACACTTTTACCAGTGCAGGCCCCTCAGTGTAATAGAAAACAATGAAGAGATTCAGGGAGAAGGTAATCGGCTGCTGGGTGATGAGCCAGGGGATCCAGGGGCTCCTTGGCCGGCTATGATAAGGCCACTCTCATCCCACTACTGGGGTTCAGGCTCAGGCATTGGCTGCCAACTGAAAATACATTTGTCTCCACACTGAGGGACACTGCCAACTCACAAAATTATCATTTTCACAGAAACATTCCTTTCAGTGGAAAACAGCAGTCACACATATCCTTTAGCACAGAGAGAGGACAGAAAGACAAAGAGAGAAGAAAGGAAATAGAGAGAAACGAGGACTGAAACCTCATTTGTAGAACAAAAGTCTGACAACGTACATTTACTGTAAAGTCATATCTCTAAAGTACACTTTTAAAAAACATGTTTCTGACCACGGTTCTTTTGAGTTCATGCTGGTATTGAATGCTTGAGTTGCGGTGAGGGATTTGGTTCATGTGTATGGTCCAGTCACTTGATATCTTGTCCCACTGCTGCTGTCAGTGTTGTAAGAGGGAGAGTCTCTTTCTTTTCCTATCCCAATGAAAAAGGGGTTTAATAAAACACCAAGATAAAAACTCTGCAGCCGTCTAAGTGGCGAAATTTCTCATATACAGTACGGCTTCTTTTCTCAAAGGATAGTAAAACTATCACAAAGTAGTAAAGAAAAGATGCTGTTCCAAGACCCAAGATTAAATTTCAAGTGTATTGTTTTGTCTCACCAACAGTGCATAACTCAAACATAATCAATGTAAAGTCATTTAAACAGAGAAAAGCAGCAATTCCTTACATTCAAGATGCGGAAAACAGCATGTGTTTGGCATTTTTGCTTGATATATTATTAAAACAACTGAAAAACAACAATCAATTGTTTTTAGGGATGCACGAAATGGACCTTTTTTTTTTAACAGATACCGATAACTACCTGCTTCTCATGGCCAATAACGATTCTTTCACATTTTTGTATTTTTAAAAAGTTCATAACCTGTAGTTTATGCACACCTGAGGGTAAGAAAGGCTAATATGTAGTGAGCAAAGATAGATGATTTGATATTCCATAGCTCTGAGCCTAACCAAATTGAACTGACATTTGTTTTTTCTAGTAAAGTAAATCAAAAAACTTGGAGTGTATTGCAAATTTCAGTCGTGTTGTCTTCCTCTGAAACTGTGAAAAACAGCCACACCAGCGACGATATGTTTGGCTCTCTACTCAGCGTGTTGCGCTGGTTGTTGTTCTTCTTCTCTGTGTTTATCGGCAGATCAGAAACAAACTTTAAAGGAGCATACCGCCACCTACTGCGTGTGGATGCTGCGCTTGTTAAGTCAATGGAAGCAATTTGGCCTCATATAATCAGCCAATAATATATCGTGCATCCCTAATTGTTTGTAAAATTCCCCTAAAAAGTGTCAGATAGACCTCCTCCCCTACCATGAACAAGCACGGACACTTTAATGCCCTGCTGCTCTACAGAGAGCAACAGCAGATTAGCTCAGAAACACCTGCTTATACAGACGAGGCCGATAGTGACACTGTAGAAGAATTCAATTAAAGGAAATCTATGGCATGTTGTAATGTTATTCAAAGAGCAGAGAAGAAAATCTCTCCAGAGTGACAGCAGCAAACTGTCAACCTGATCTCCTCCTCTCTAACAGGATTACTACAAGAACACTTTCCCTCCTGCCTTTCTTTATGCCTCCATGTCTCCCTTTTGCTTCTTCGGACTCTTCTCCTCTTTCTCATTCACCTCTCTTATCACCCTCTTTCCCAGACAACCTCTTTCCATTTCCTCCCCTCCACTTCATTCAACACCCTCCCTCTCCTTTTCTCACTCTGACACACTTTCATTCTTGTCAGCATATTTCCTGTCGGGTCCCGAGAGCTGATACGAAGTCAGAGGCAGACAAAGGGACAGGAGCGATGACCCAAGATGAATCACCCCTGTTTTTATGCAACAGAAATGCACAAGAGAAACAGGAACACCAGAGTCTACATGCTGACTGCGTTTCAATAATGTAGTACTGGGTGTGGTAGGATCCCTTGTTGATGTGTGATGTAGAAATGGGCGCTTTATTTCAGACGGAGGTAAACAAAAGCAGGCTTCTTATTTCTTGCCTCAAAAGACTTAATATTGGGTGATGTCTGGATGGTAACCCTCGATTTGAACTCTCTCTCTCGCAAGGTGGTTAAGGGTAGGTATTGACCTTGAAGCCCTGCCTCACAAAAATTACATTTCCATACAACTAAAATGCATTCTCAATTACGTTTGAAAGGAAACATATTTGGTCGCGGATAACATTTGTCTTTAACATATCACAAATACGTTCGTATGTCTGCAGACGGCCGCAGCAAGTGACGTAGTACAACAAGCGACGCGCAGAGCAGGTGACATAGTATATCGAGCGACCGTTAATTAAAGTTATGTGGAATAATAATGTTATTAAAAGCTACGTGGTATAATAACAAGCAATATATTATAACAAGTGAGAAACTCCACCCAGGAGACCGCTGTTTGGGTCCCATGTGAAACAGTAATTTTAAGCCATGTGTTTTTGTACTAAACTTAACCAGGTAGTTTGCGTTTTGGTCTTAACCACATGTTTAAAACTGTTTAAAACTGTTTAAAACTGTTTAAAACTGTTTAAAACTGCGACCGTCATCTGGGAGAAAATATGTTTCCTTAATGCGTAATGGAAGCATGGGAATGTGATTCTGTAGGAGACAGGGTAGGACTCGAATGGTTATGATTAGGATAGGTCGTCGGGCAACGAGTCTCCCGAGAGTTTTCGCATATTTTCGCAAATCTAGGGTAACCATCTAAACACAACCTCGATTTTGAGAGTTGAAATGAACAACTGTCACTAGCATTTTATCAGCTGTAAGAAGCAAGCTAATTAACCAGCTCGCGAAACGCAATATATCGCCTTGCTTATAGTATTGCAATATATCGTGATATACTGAATCGTAACCCCTGTGTCATGATACGTATCGTATCGCCAGATTCTTGCCAGTACACAGCCCTACTAACCAGATGATGATCCATGACATGGAACAGGAACCACGACGTAGAAATAGCATTGTTCTTGTATTGTAAAGCTAGTTAGTGCTTGTATTATAAGAATGAGGAAAATGTAAGATCTGTAGCAAGCTGGTTAGCCAGATATGCTAACATGTGCAGCTTACAAACACACTGTGCAGACTTCTCGAATAGAAATACGTTTTTCATTCACCAATTATTTCCAGTTGATTCCATTCTGCTGTTTTTCAATCACTGTTAAGCTAACGTCAATGAAGCCCAACACTTCCTGCACTCATGTTTCACATTAAAAAGCCTTCTGGTGGGCCAAAGGGGCATATCCTTAAAATCTGTTCCTAGGAGGCTTAATTAATTCAACTAATTTGAAACTGCCTACGAAATATTTGATATCGAATTTTACATGACCTGATATATCTTTTAAAATTGTTGTTTGCTTCCAAGTTGGTATGAGCCCGTATGATAATTCTTCAGCAGAAACCTTTGAAACTTTGACATTTTTGGGATTATTATACAACATGCAAGATACGTTGAGGCGTATACACCATCATCATTACTGCATACTATTTTTGACAGGCATTAACCCTGCATATTGGAAAGCCAAACACAATTAAAGCTCATGCCTCATTAGCATGCCAGGGCTGGTATCCTGTTTATTGCTGCCTGTCCAGTCGGCTGCACTCTGGAGAATGTCAGCTGTCAAACTGCTGCTCATACTGGTGGATCCTCATAACTGTCCTGACAGCGTCCTGCACAACCCCCCGAGCCCCTCTCTGTACACTGTGGTGTCCTCCAGATATTCACATACTGACACATAACACAATGAAATCCCACTAACATATGCTGCTGACACACGCTGCCCGCCCATCTGTGGTTGAGCATATGATGGATGGTCCTGTGAGGGACCATTTCACCTCTGAACGCACCCTTTCTTTCTCCTCCCCCCGTTGCCAGGATACAGTGTTCACGTTCAGACGGGATATTGGGTTAAAAATCACACCAACCTCGGGATAGGTGACACAAGACATTAATAATAATTCCTTGCACCATGGAGATTTCGGTCAAATGCAATGAGTTTGAGCAGAATCGTATTTGTTTGCTCGGGCAGCTGGCATATATATAGATTAACGGATACATAATCAGAAAATCGATACAGGAGTCAGAGCTTGGGCTAACCACACAACCAAACCAAATTCAGAAAGAAATTTGTCAAAGAAAATCCATATGGCTGTCAAGAAATTAGTCTCTGTGCTCCTGCACACACCATCCAAAACCTGCCACAGTACAATAAAACATACTGACGTCAACACTAAAACTGAAGTAGAGGAGATTGGAGCAAATATGATTAAAAGAAGTTATTTTTATAAAACGGTCGCTATATTCTGACAGTAGTACATGAAACCGGTAATCTGAAAAAAAAATCATGTGTCTCTGAAAACAAGCAGTCAGAGCCGAGCTGAGTCTGCCGTTCAGCTTCCGTCTATGAGAACCGGCTGTCAATCACTCATGAACTCCGATCAATCGGTCAAACTAGGCAGTGCTGATCAAATATGAATCAATATTCTAGTTACTGTAATGCCTATTTCTCGCTTCAAAAGTTTTCAGAAACTTGTAGTGTTCTGTTTAGCTGTGAAATGAGAAAGTTTGTGACCCGGCAGCCACGTTGAGATCAGTTGAGGAAATACCAAGCCTGGTCAAGGGAAATACCTGAAGCAATAAGCAGCCAAGGTTTTATGTGTTTTATTAAAAATGCTGGTTTTAGACAGATGATACTGACCATGGAATCGAGGGACACAATGCCCAGTTGGCCGCGTTTCAGGGAAAATATATCTTTATAGGGACTGCCAAAAACGCTGCCCTATGCATCACTGCCCATCGTTTACCATTGCTGGTGAAGTTGGTTCTTAATGCTTGAAATAAACCATACAATATTGATTTTTTTTCTTTAGCTGTTGTCAGACAAAACCTTTACTTTAATACATGTAAAAATCAAATGTATCAGTATCTTTTTTGCATTGGATCATAGACCATGTATCTACGGTAAAAACCAATTGAATTGTCTGAGAGGGCAGTACATGTGTGGCATCTTCTCATATAGTCGTGTAAGGAGTTCTTTTAAAATGAATGACTCATGTTATGCATTACTATTGCTCATTACAAAGCAGGCGGCCTTGTCTGTTTCATGTTCTTTTCCCAGAATTGTGCTTCCAGTCAAATGGAAAACTCAAGCAGAGATTATTATGAGGAAATGTTGGAATCAATTAATGTAATAGACATAATTCTGTAAAATGAGCTTTTCTTTCGACACAAACAGCACATTGGTGCCGTGTGTGGGATCTCTTCTTGGAGCAGCATCAGTCCCCTTCAGGCATCCATTTTTCTTAGTATCTGGAATGCTGTTTATCTCAGTTGGTTTGCTGTTTTTCTATCACTGGCTGCTTGAACACACACAGATAATCACAGATGGAGGGGGCAGAGTCGTCAAAGTTGTGCAGTACAATGGATCCGTTTTTGTTAGGTAGTCAGCAAAATGAACCTCAGGGAATCCAACAGCCAAATGAAAACGTCCTCTGCTTATAAGAGGAGCGTGACACCACAGATGAAAATAAAATCTTTCTTCTGTTGTGATGGGGGAGAGTTAAAGGCGAATGGTGAGCGTGGTAAACACACTGCTGTCAGTGGTGGTAGATGAAAAGCTGACCTCCGGCTGGTTATTAAAAATACTGATTCAAGGGGAACGCTGCATGTTTTCAGTTAAGCCTTTCTGTTAGAAAGTTTTTTAGGTTTGTTGTCATTGAGTAAGCTGCATTTTGCAATGTAAAGCAGGTTTACTCTGCAGTACAGCCCTGTTTGTTGGTGGTGCTGTTTGTTTTTCCCCATAATACAACCATACAGACCGAACACAGACAGCCTGGCTGGCTTGAGGAGCCGCACTAGCAGACATAAGTTGATATAACATGATGAAGATTGTCAATAAACGCATTAGAAAGCAGCACGTACACCATAACACTGTAATCACAGCTACAGTAGCTTTTCCTTATTTCACTGTCATTTCAGTATTTCATATATCCTTGAAATAATTAAATTAAACTTAAGCATTTGATCTTTAAAATATGACATGTTTTCATTTTTTGTATTTAATCAATCGTATTTCTATTTTATTACTTTATTTGACAGGGAAGAAATTATTAAAACAAACAAATAAAATGTTGCCCCTGGTCAGATTTTTAAAAAGCACCCTAAAAATATAATATATATCTTATAAAATCAACATACAACACAATCAATTTAAGATATTTGGGTTGGGGGGAAAAAAATCGATAAAGCATAGTATCGTGATATTTTGCGTGGCAATATTGTATCGATCTTTTATTATATAAACTACGGCTGTCAAAGTCAACACAATAATAACATGTTAACGCTACTAATTTCTTTGACGCATTTCCGCAATCGATCTTCCGGAGGTTGTAATGGGCTCACTTTTAAGCTAGAGTGAAGATACTGGTATCATATGAAACTAGAAAACGTAAGGAATTCAAGATACGTGAATGAAAACTCTGAGATGAACAAGGTGAAACAAAATAAAACAGATGTTGACAAACTGCATAATTTGCAGTTGAACAAATGTTATAAATTGCAATATATCGCAATATATCTTGTCACAATATTCAGCATATCTTAAAATGCTTTGTGTCTTAAGTATCGTGATAATATCGTATCGTGGGGCCTCTGGTGATTCTCACCCTTACAAGATATAGTACAGTGCAAGCCTATCTTTTGCACTGCATTCTAGTCAGTGTCATTGTAAGCTACTAAAATGCAAATTGTGGCACAGGTTTAAATTATGTGTGCATGTAAATAAATCCTGCCATAAATTACTGTAATCAGTAGCTGCCAGGATCAAAGCAGTGCAGTCGTAGTGGTTTACTTACGGCAACCACCAACAACCATTCACAACCTTTATCTTTACAAATACTGAGGGCTTCCTGGAGCTTCGTCCTCAAAACTTCTTATTTACACTCTGAGAATGGACTGGAAATGATCTGAGCTGTGGCTATTTGTATTGG